>MU674145.1:18178-31969 GCA_026770625.1 Nicotiana glauca | reverse complement strand
CTCTCACATATCAACCCACTTCACCCAGATACTCTCAACCAGCACCTGTTTACCAAGCTTATAACGCTCAACCCTCTCACTGCCAATCACCACCCACCCGTCAAAATTTTCCAAGACCCAGACTAAATTTTAACCGTAAACCTCCCAGACAATACACAGCCATCGCAGAACCAATTGACCAACTATATGAAAGACATAAAGCTGCTGGTTACGTTACCCCCATCCCAGCCAAAGCTCTAGAAAATCCCTCCCAGTGGGTCAACCCCAACAAGACTTGTGCGTACCATTCCGGCATGAAGGGACACACCCTTGACGAGTGCCGTTCATTGAAAGATAAGATTCAGATCCTGATCGACAATAAGGTCATTGTAGTAAAGGAGCCCGCTCCTAATGTTCGTAACAACCCCCTGCCTGACCACAAAGGTGGAGACATTTATATGATCGAGATCGAGGATGATTGGGACCCCAAAGGGTCAATAGGTTTGATTGCTGAAGGGGATGAACCAAAGAAGCCGACAGTTACCCTTAACCTAATTGTTATGCAGAATCAGCCCTCCATGGACGATAAGGTAAATATGTCTATACCTCTTGAATTTGAAGCACTTCCTTCTGCAAAGGCGTATGGGCCGATTGAAGTTGAATTTCGAGTTCCAAAGGCACCTACACCCTTTGAAGTTTCTGTGTTACCACCAAGGGTGCCTATTCTAGTGGCAATGACTGACACAACACCATTCCACTCAAATGCCATACTATGGGATTACACTACCGAAGCTAGGAGGAAAGGAAAGACCCATATAGGAGAAACGATTGCCGCACAAGGAATGACTAGAACAGGGAGGGTCTATACCCCAGAGCACCTAGCTGAATTCGGTAAGCAAGCTCCGGGATGTCCCATTGAGACAGGACCCGACGATCTTTGGAGGAAAATATAGGCTAAGGAGTACTCGGTCATTGAACAATTGAACAAAACACCAGCATAGATATCTATCCTGGCTCTTCTGCAGAGTTCAGACGCTCACAAGAATGCCTTAATGAAGATACTGAGCGAAGCCTATGTGCCCAGCAATATAACCGGGGGTGAGATGGCGAATATGGTGGGGCAAGTGCTGGAGAGCCATAAAATAACCTTCCACAAAGACGAATTACTGCCAGAAGGTTTGAGTCATAACAAGGCACTGCACATCACCGTGCAATGCGAAGATTATTTCATCACTAGAGTCCTGATTGATGGAGGATCGAGCCTCAACATCTGTCCGCTTGTAACTCTCAGAACTCTGGGGAAAGTCCTACACGAGATCAAAGATAGGGCTATCAATGTCAAAGCCTTCGATGGGTCCCAGAGATCTACTAATAGATAAATCAGCCTATGCTTGCAAATGGGACCAACATGATTCAAGGTCGACTTCCAAGTGATAGACGTCCCGACATCCTACAACTTGCTATTAGGATGCCCCAGGAGCCACGCTACCGAAGCTGTAGCATCGACCCTGCATCAGGCGGTAAAGTTCAAATGGAATCACCAGGAAGTGATCATTCATGGCGATGGTAGTAATCCCATATATAGTCGCCATACCATCCCAATGATCGAGGGCAGAAGGAGAATAGGTGGAGAGACATACCACCGCATCGAAAGTGCCAACGCTGTAGACAAAGACAAGTGGTGGGACAACAAGATCGAAAGTATCCTGAATTGATACGGGTACGAGCCTGGAAAGGGACTCGGCAAGAATCTCCAGGGGATCACTAAGCCCATCACACTGAAGAAGCATGGCACTACCTTTGGCTTAGGGTATGGCTATACTTGGGAAGAATTCTAGAACTGGTCGCCACCATGGCACGGCCCCTACTATCCATTGGAGTTTCCGATACCCAGCCTGGAGCAGACCTTCCAGCCAGTAGATACTATGTATGGTTCCGAAGAAGATGAAACATTGGCAGCCATGAAGAATTTGTTCCTAGAGGATGATGATATGGACTGTTGTGTTATTTTTGAGAAGGACGGGGAGGAAGGCCCTTCCATACAAGCCACAAGCAAAAGAGACCGCCTTAGCAACTGGTCAACTAGGACCGTCAGAGTCCGGAGGGCTTCGGGGTAGCAAGGCTAAATAAAAGCAGCATGCATCGCATTTTTAGTTTACTTTACTAGTTGATTTTCCTTTCGCATTGTCTTTAATTTCGAAAAAAAGCTCCGATGTTTCAAACAATTTCGAATTTAATCAAAGCATTTCAATTTATCATATATACCTCGCTTATTATTTTCTCAATTATTTACTTTATTTTATACAACATTACTATTACTTATCTTGACAATGAACCAACGACTGTGACCTACAATGAAATAACGCAACAAAAGGACATAGACTCAAAAGAAGATGAAATACATGAAGAGGTCATTAGAGAGGTTGAGAATTTTGAGAATAGACCTAATTCCAACCTGGAGGAAACTGAGCTCATTAATTTGGGAGATACAGAGAATGTCAAAGAAACTCGCATCAGTGTTCACTTGTCGCCATCAAAAAAGGAAGAGTATGCGGAATTCTTAAAAGAGTATGAAGACATATTCGCCTGGTCATATGATGATATGACTGGTCTTAGCACGACCATTGTAGCTCATAAGTTGCCAACAGATCCATCCTGTCCACCGGTAAAGCAGAAGCTCAGGAAATTCATGTCGGCCACCGGTAAAGCAGAAGCTCAGGAAATTCAAGCCCGACATGAGTTTGAAAATCAAAGAAGAGGTTACTAAGCAAGTCAAGGCTAAGGTTCTCAAAGTGGTCGAGTATCCAACATGATTAGCCAACATCGTGCCAGTACCAAAGAAGGACGAGAAGGTTAGAATCTGTGTCGACTACCAGGATCTCAACCGGGCCAGTCCCAAAGATGACTTCCCCTTGCCAAACATACACATTCTTATTGACAATTGTGCCATGCATGAGTTGCAGTCTTTTGTTGATTGTTTCGCTGGGTATCATCAGATATGGATGGATGAGGAAGATGTAGAGAAAACGGCTTTCATCACGCCGTCGGGGATGTATTGTTACAATATGATGCCATTTGGGTTGAAGAATGCTGGCGCCACCTACATGAGAGCCATGACTGCTATCTTTCACGACATGATACACAAGGAGATCGAGGTATATGTAGACGATGTCATCATCAAATCCAAGAAAACCGCTGATCACATGGAAGATTTGAGGAAATTCTTCAACAGACTGAGAAGGTACAATCTGAAACTGAATCCCGCCAAGTGTGCATTCGAGGTTCCTGCTGGAAAACTATTGGGTTTCATCGTGAGCCGTCGAGGGATAGAATGGGACCCATCAAAGGTCAAGGACATTCGAGAATTTCCACCACCAAAGAACAAGAAGGACATGATGAGTTTCTTGGGAAGACTCAACTATATCAGCCGGTTCACAGCTCAGTCCACAGTCATTTGTGAACCCATCTTTAAAATGCTAAAGAAAGACGCTGCTACTAGATGGACCGATGATTGTCAGAAAGCCTTTGACAGAATCAAGGAATACCTGTCAACGCCACCAGTCTTGGTTCCTCCCGAGCCAGGAAGACCTCTACTGCTTTACCTTGCGGTATTGGATGGAGCATTCGGTTGTGTTCTGGGACAACATGATGAAACGGGGAGAAAGGAGCAAGCCATCTATTATCTCAGCAAGAAGTTCACCCTGTACGAGGCTCGGTATTCTCTATTAGAGTGCACCTGCTGTGCTTTGACTTGGGTAGCTCAGAAGTTGAGGCATTATTTCTGTGCCTACACTACTTATCTCATATCCAGGATGGACCCGCTGAAGTATATTTTCCAGAAGCCCATGCCCACTGGCAAGCTCGCCAAGTGGAAAATCTTGTTGAGTGAGTTCGACATTGTTCACGTGACTCAAAAAGCAGTCAAGGGTCAAGCCATAGCAGATCACCTTGCCGAGAGTCCCATTGAAGGAGAATACAAACCACTGAAAATGTTTTTTCCTGACGAGGAAGTGTCCTTTGTAGGAGAAGACATTGCAGAATCCTACGATGGTTGGAGGTTGTTTTTCGATGGGGTAGCAAATTTCAAAGGAGTTGGCATAGGGGCAGTCCTAGTATCAGAAACCGGCCAGCATTACCCGATATCCGCCAAGCTCAGGTTTCCCTGCACAAATTAATATGGCTGAATACGAAGCTTGCATCCTGGGACGCAAGATGGCCATTGACATGAAAATTCAAGAGTTGCTAGTGATCGGGGACTCAGACCTGCTCATACATCAAGTTTGAGAAAAACGGGAAACCAAAAACTCCAAAATACTTCCCTATCTGCATCACATACAGGAGTTAAGGAAAAGATTTACGAAGACGGAATTTTAGCATGTCCCCAGGGTCCAAAATGAGTTCGCTAACGCACTAGCCACTTTATCATCCGTGATCCAACATCTAGATACGAACTTCATTGATCCCATCCCAGTAAGGATTTATGATCAGCCGGCTTATTGTGCTCATATTGAGGAAGAAGCAGATGGAAAGCCATGGTTCCACGACATCAAAAGGTACTTGACAATAGGGTAATATCCAGAACTTGCCAACGCCACTCAGAAATGCACACTTCGGAGATTATCCAACAACTTCTTTCACAGTGGGGGAATCCTATATAGGAGAACTCCCGATTTGGGTTGTTAAGATGTGTCGAAGCAAAAGAAGCAACCAGACTATTGGACGAAGTGCACGCAGGGACCTGTGGGCCGCATATGAATGGTTTTGTCTTAGCAAAGAAGATACTCCGAGCAGGGTATTTTTGGATGACTATGGAAACTGACTGTATCCAGTATGTTCGCAAGTTCCATCGCTGTCAGATACATGCAGATATGATAAAGGTGCCTCCAAATGAGCTTACTTCAACAAGCTCAACGTGGTCGTTCGTCGCCTAGGGAATGGATGTCATTGGACCTATCGAGCCTGCCGCATTGAATGAGCACAGATTTATCCTGGCGGCAATTGATTACTTTACTAAATGGGTTGAAGCAGCATCATACAAAGCAGTGACTAAGAAAGTTATGGCAGACTTCATCCGTGATCGTACTATTTGCCGATTCGGGATCCCAGAATCAATCATCACTGATAATGGTTCTAATCTCAACAGTGATTTAATGAGAACAATGTGTAAGGCATTCAAGATCAAACACAATAATTCTACAGCCTACAGGCCTCAGATGAATGGAGCTGTAGAAGTAGCTAACAAGAATATCAAGAAGATATTAAGGAAGATGGTCGAAAGTCACAAACAATGGCATGAGAAGTTAGCATTTGCTTTGCTGGGATAATGCACCACGGTCCGCACATCAACCGGGGCAACTCCCTACATGCTAGTGTATGGTACAGAGGCGGTAATTCCCGTTGAGGTAGAAATTCCTTCCTTGAGGATCATACAAGAAAGAGAGTTGGACGACGCAGAATGGGTAAAAGGTCGCTACGAGCAATTAGCCCTTATAGATGGAAAAAGGATGAACGCAGTTTGCCATGGCTAGTTGTATCAGAACAGAATGTCCAGAGCCTTCAACAAAAGAGTTAAGCCAAGGAAGTTTACACCGGGGCAGCTGGCGTTGAAGAAAATATTCCCGCATCAAAATGAAGCCAAAAGGAAATTCTCTCCCAACTGGCAAGGTCCGTACATGGTTCACCGGGTTCTAACTAGAGGAGCCCTTATCCTTGCTGAAATGGACGGAGAAGTTTGGCCAAAGCCAATTAATTCAGATGCAGTGAAACGATACTATGTGTAATCACTTATGATTTCTATATAATGTAATTTGAACTACGCCTGATCTGATTCCCGTTTAAGAGGGTATACGTAGGCAGCCCTATGGGTTCGGTCATAACTTAACAAAAATTCCATTTCCCTCCCTATCATTGGAACTGAGGCAGAATTTTGAGGAGGGCCCTCAAAATTCCGAAGTCAGCCTTCAGCCGCTCATCGCCAGGGATGTCAGCCCAGTAAACTGGGGCAAAATTTTGAGGAGGACCCTCAAAATTCTGAAGTTGGTTTTGCATTCGTTCAGCGCAGCCGTCAGAAGTGCCAGTCCAGTAAACTGGGGTAGAATTTTAAGGAGGACCCTCAAAATTCCGGAGCAAGAGAGGTTGCAGTTTTTTGAACCACGTTGAAGTCGTTGGTTCATCTAAACAAAACTATTTTCTACTTGCATTATATTTGTTAAATCATGCATGACTATGATAGCTGCTATTTAGCAACGCTACCCCAAATGACGCGCAACGCCGGAATCCACGAGAAAATGAACTAACCTTTCTCCTTTACAAAACTCGCGATTTTTCTTTGGATGCAGAAACCCGAGTCGCAACATATTGCATGTTCGCATTTGTTATCCGCACGCAATATCACAATCAATTACCAACAATTAGCTAAGAATCTTTTATTACTATCGGCACTTCTTGCATTGTGTAAGGCTACTTTTATGACTTCCGAGATTAAGCGTTTTCTCCATCTGCATTTCCTGCATTGTATGAGGCTACTTTTATGACTTCCGAGATTAAGCGTTGTCTCCATCTGCATTTCCTGCATTGCATAAGGCTACCTTTCTGCCTTCCGAGACTAAACGTTGTTTCCATTTGCATTTCCTGCATTGCATAAGGCTACCTTTCTGCCTTCCGAGACTAAACGTTATCTCCATTTGCATTTCCTGCATTGCATAAGGCTACCTTTCTGCCTTCCGAGACTAAGCATTGTCTCCATCTGCATTTCCTGCATTGCATAAGGCTACTTTTCTACCTTCCGAGACTAAGCGTTGTCTCCATCTGCATTTCCTGCATTGCATACGACTACTTTTCTTCCTTTCGAGACTAAGCGTTGTCTCCGTCTGCACTTTTTGCATTGCATAAGGCTACCTTTTTGCCTTCCGAGACTAAGCTTTGTCTCCGTCTGCACTTTCTGCATTGCATAAGGCTACTTTTCTGCCTTATGAGACTAAGCGTTGTCTCCATATTGCATCATCTGCATAAGGCTACCTTTTTGCCTTCCGAGGTTAAAGCTCTACCTCCACTTGCATGGCTGAAATATCGCCAAACCGCATTTAAATTCTTTGTCGGCTGAAATATCGCCATTTACATTCTCGCATGGCTGAAATATCGCCAAACCGCATTTAAATTCTTTGTCGGCTGAAATATCGCCAAACCGTAGTCAAATTCTTTATCGGCTGAAATATCACCATTTTACTTTTTGCATCGGCTGAAATATTGCCAAACCTGTATTTAAATCCCCTGTCGGCTGAAACATCGCCATTTTACTTTTTGCATCGGCTGAAACATCGCCTGTTTTATTTAAATTTTCGTCGGCTGAAATATCACCATTTACGCTTTTGTATCGGCTGAAATACCACCAAATCTTGAATTTCATGGGCTAAAATATCGCCAAACTATCCAAAGGCGTCATCGTTCGAAGGCATCATCTTCATAGCCCGAGAACGCCATGCCATGGCCTGAGGATCCCACTTTGTATCTTGCACATCATTATTCAAAGGCATCATGGTTCGGAGGCACCATTATCATAGCCCGAGAACGTCATGTCATAGCCTGCGAATCCTTTAATTTCGCGTTTCATGGCCCAGGGCATCATGGTCTGAGGACGTCATCCTAACCGTCCTAGGACAACATTCATGGTCTAATGGGAACTTGCATCATGTTTAAGTTATGCACGATATATGCCTATATTGCTCATTTGCAGGTGTACCGGCTAGCAGCGGCCGTCTCAGCAGGAGCGACCCCGTTCCGGTTCTCGCAGCCGATCAACTTCAAAACACCTTTTGCTTCCCCCAAGTGTCGTGTCCGTCCGTTCAAATCTCCATCGACATGTTTCGTCAATGGTTCTTGAACTACATACGACCTGATTCCTGTAAAACCAGGGATATGTAGGCAGCTAAAAAACCAGAGCTCGGTCAAATTCTTTTCAAAACGCCGCTTCCGGTCAAAATTGGCCATCATATCTTTACCCGACAACTCTTTCATCCTTCCCGGGTAAAGAGGGGCAGCTGTTGATACCCAATTTTTTCCTAAGTATTTTATATACCCAAAATACTTCAAAATTACATATACATGCATATATAAGCATACCCAAGTATTTTAGTATTATTCCCAAATTTTTAAGAATTTTTAATATCAATTTATTATCTATTTTAACATTATAAAATCCAATAATTATTCCTAAAATTATCATTTTGGTGAATAACTTATTTTATTCTCATACTTACACTAAAATACAATTAAGGTGATTTTTGTATATTTTTACAAATTTGTTTGGTATTTTTAAAGCTAATTGCATATAAATACAATTATAGCCTATTTTTACGATTAATAGTGTTTTATAATTGTAAAATTAGTTCTAGTATTTTTTAATCAATACATATGTATTATTAATTGGTTCAG
This sequence comes from Nicotiana glauca, assembly GCA_026770625.1. Lineage (NCBI taxonomy): Eukaryota > Viridiplantae > Streptophyta > Magnoliopsida > Solanales > Solanaceae > Nicotiana > Nicotiana glauca. Next base: position 23,560 of record MU674145.1, on the reverse strand, counting down.
CATCTTTAATTTTTTTTTAAAATCATGTTTCACTATTTTTATAAAATAAAAGGGAAAAACTGGCTATTTAAAATGTGGTCCCAATTCGTTCCGATTGTAGCCTCATTTACATTTCAATTTTAGCCTAAGACTTAACCCAATTTCAAACCCACAATCGGCCAGCCCAATCCCATTTAACCAAACTCAATAACCCATTTATCTAACCCGCTCGGATTACCTTTTAATCCAAGTCGTTGATCATTTTGATCAACGGCCCAAACACGCCCTTTCCATTTTTAATTTGCCAAACCCCCCAACCCTAATTCATTTTATTTCAACCGTCGCCTTGAAACCCCTCGTCTCTAAAACTCTCTCCCAACACCACCTCAAACCATAGCCGCCGCCTCTCACCGGAGCCCTAATCTATGGCTCATCAGGCTCATTGGAGGCCTATCTAGCCTCTTATGGCCTCTGTGTGCTCACTTCTAAAGGTCCAACGACCAGATCTTGAAGGATTCCGACCAAGCCCTACTCGATGATTGTTCTCCGGTCGTCTTCGACCTTTTTTCAGCCAGCCATGACTATTCAAGTTCGATCTTCGACTTCTCTGCTCAGATCGATGGTTCCCAAAGCCTATCTCTTCTCTTGGGTTTCTTACAAAACCCTAATCTTTGAGGTTCCTTCGATTTATTTTAGATCTGTTCTGAACCTATGTGTGTGTGAACCTTCTATTCATTTTTCTTTAATGTTTGCTTTCAGAACTTCTTATTTCCTCAACTAGGGTTTCATGTTATTTTATTTCGAACATCTCTTCTCTGAATCTCGACATGTTCCTACTGTGTTTGGCTGTATTATCTTCTATCTGAACTTGCATGTAGAAAACCCTAATTTTCTTGGGGATTTTGTTTGAGTTTCCTGGTCTATTTGTTAATGGTTGTTTGATTCACCTTATTTTCTTATCTGAGTTAGCATGTTAAAAACCTTAATGTTGGGATTTTATTGAGGATCTGTTTGTTATTCACTTGACTTACCCTCTCCTACATCTGATTTAGCATGAGTGAAACCCTAATTTTTGGGGCCTATCCGAGATTCTAAACCTGTTTGTTTGTCTTACTGCTCATCTCCTCTAAATTCATTTGATTTTCGAAAACCTCAGTTTCTTTGGGGACTATTCAATTTCTTTGAAGTTGTTTGTGCAACTCGTTCGTTGAAATTGCAGTGTGCTTCCATTATCTTGACTATTTTTGGTCCTGAGTTCTTTGCATGCTTTTGATCTTTTCTCTATTGTTAAGCACTGAAACTTGACTATCATGCCTTCGATTTACTACTACATTCTATTATTTTGCCACAACTTAGCTTCACATGCCTATTATTTGTACATTCATGTATATTTATACTGAGTTCTTTCTGTAACTTGTGAGTAATTTTTCAAAACTTTTCCTTAGTGTGATTCCGATTGCACTCTTATAATTGATTCTTTCCTTTATTGTCTTGATTTCCATTATTTCTTGGACGTGTTTGAAATGTTTTCCTTTCGACCCTGCTTTTCTACTCAAGCTGATTTGATCCCATTGCCTTAATTACATTAGTATGGGATTCTTACAAACCTTTCCTTAATTAAGGTCTAATGAACTAACCCCTAATACATTTGGTGTACTCGTACTATGCTGAAAATCTTTCCTTATTTGTCATGTCCAGCCCTGCGTGATTTCTTTCCTTGTTTAACACTTGCATGCTACCGTTTGATTTAATTCCTTAATTAAAGGAAGTCTTTGATACTAATTTGATTTTAATTAACACTTGTTTCCCTAATTATTGCTGAACTGCAATCCTTGCCTTATTTTTCTGCTTGTTTTTACACTATAAATATTCTCCTCCCCTCTCTTTTAACACACACGAACACAGAATAAACTGAGTTCACAATTTACCTTCACTTATACTCTCTCTTTTTCTGATACTTGCATTGCTGTGGACTGTGTTTGCCTTCTTCTGCACTTTTTTGCTTCTATACTGGTATGTCTCAATTAGTTTACATGCCTCAACAATAATGTATTTAATTCTGCCCATTTGTTTACCCTTTCCTTTACAGTCCAGTATTTAAATAATGTGTGCAATCGTTTGTTTGATACTTTATGAATTCCCTTACCCCCTTACCCCTTTTGTATGTGAGTTATTGTTCAGGACATAGCAACACTCCAATATTGTTGTCTATGATCCTGAACTGGGTTCTTTGAATCCTTAACTCAATCAATTCCCACTCCCTTTCCCCTTTTATGTGCTTGAGCCCTGGACTTGGGTCTGATAGTGTACTAATCACTATCCAGACTTTGGTCTGACCTTCAAAAGGTCTGATCCTAACTTGTTCAACCAAACAAATGGTCAGGGGTGTGCCATCCTACTTTATGGCTAGGTATGACCACCACCTGTCATGGCTCCATAATCCCCTTTCACTTTGCATTTATTCCTAGCTATAAGTTCTGCCCCTCTCTTGAAAGCCATGCTTTGGGACCCCTGAGCTCCCTCTGAACTTGGATGCCTGAGAACTGGCTCTTCCACACTGCACTATTCTAATTCTGATAATATCCTAGGTGTAAGCAATGCCTTGAATCCCTGAGATTCCTTGGAACTTTGAAACACTTTGGATAAAGAGAAGGCTTTGAAAATATGGATCTCGGAGTTGGTTAAATACATATTATTGGACATTAAGGTTGAATTAGGCTGCTCGGATCTAGCTGTTAGCTTTTGATGTATCTTTTAATTTCTAGTTTGATTCATTGGGTTGTAATAATTTTGTATGAAACTTGGGGATTATAGTAAAAGGGTGTGGGAGGGGTCTTTATTTTTCTTGCATCCGAAGGGTAGAAATCATGACTTATGATTTATTTTATCAAACTAGAAATCCTGCCTATAGGAGCTCTAATACTGATTCAATCACATAGAGACCATGCCTATAGGATTTAACGCTTAGCTCACCTAGAAAGCATGTTTATAGGATTTAATCCTCATATTCTGTAACTATGCATGACGAGATCATGCCTATATGAGTTTAAAATTTCCTGAAAATTAATAGATGTCATGCCTATAGGATACGAATATTCATTAGGCAAATTTTAGGATTAATTAAACAAGCATCTTTTCACAAGTTCATTAACAAGTGCTAAAATCAATAACATAGATATCATGCCTATAGGATTTTGCATCAAACTCGTTTGCCTCTTTTAAAGTAGTAATAATTGGTTAATTGGTTCTTAGACGCCTAACTTAGTAATGTTTTCAAAACTTTAACCTTTGATAAAACTCTTTTAAACTAGTGTGCATTTGTCCCAAAAAATCAAGTTCTCCAAATTTGCATATCTTTTCTAACACAGCTTCTCTAATATTCTGCCTAAATGCATTCCTTTTCAAAAAAATCCCTGAACTCGTTGTTTAAACCAGTTCTGCAATTTACTTTTTTAAAAGTTCTGTCTCTTCTGGATTTCAACAACTATTCTTTCTGCATGTACAATTGAAACAGCCCTCCGATCCCTTTTTGAAATTCATTTCTTAAATACTGTCCTAAGTCTGCAGCCCCCCCCCTTTCTTTAAAAAGTACTTCTACATTAGTTACCTTCTAAAAATCAGTGCTTTCTTTAAAACAACTCGCGTCAAATGCCTTAATATCCCACAACGTATCCGAGTTGCCTAATACAGACTTTCTGTCTAAATATATGTGTTGGACCAGTCCGCTCGCTGCTTAAATTTAATCTAAGACCAAACCAGTATTTGTTAAGGCATGCTAAACTAAATAATTATTTTATTTCTGGGATTAATTCGAGCCTTGTATGATTGTTTGTTATCCCCTTTTACTTGCTACTTATTTTGAATGTCGATTATAATTTTATCCTTTAAACTTCATAAAGGCCTCCATCCCTTTCTTTCCCCTTTAGGATTAGAAGTCCTAATACCCCGGGACTGATAGGATCGGGACGGGTAATAGCATGCGGTAAGCAAACGATACTGTTCCGCGCTTTAATACCTTAACAGGATAGGAAGGATAGACATGGAGATGATGATTACACTATAACACTTCGCGTACAATTAAGTACCAGTGTTGTGCGAATGATCCATGTAATGTATAAACCTAGGACCCCCCCTCCCTCTTTATTAGTTGTTATTCTCAGATTTTTCAAAAGCTGTCCAAAACTTTTCGAAATTCCATCTTTTGTTTATTTCTTTAAGTTATTTGTGTCACTTATTTGATCTCTCCCCTCATTGCGTATCTCTTCTTAAATTACAAAAAAAATTGTTATCCTCTAAATTTCAGCACCCTTTAAATTCTTTTCACACTCTTATTTATAACAATTTTCTCATATTTGCAATGCTTGCTTGTTTACATTTGCATTTAAAGTCACAATTGTAGCATGTCCGGGAACCACACTAGTGGATCTTGAGGGGTGCCTAACACCTTCCCCTCGAGATAATTTCAAGCCCTTACCCAAACTATGGTTTTCATCTTTAATTCTTTTTTTTTTAAAGTGTCCTAATGCACTATAATCATTAGGTGGCGACTCTTCAAACTCTCAAAAACCCAATTCCCAAAGTGGGAAAAGAGTTGTCTTCCCGAATGTCGTGAACCCGATTCCGCGAGGAAAAAGGGGGCGTCGACACTCACCCTTCAAACTGCACTTGTAATCTTTCCATTTTTTTCTAGTGACTTTAAGACCCATGCCTCTCCACGTTTTGGGATAGAGAACTTCTTCTGAAAAATAAAAGCCAATAGTTATAAGATAACATCATGTATAAAAGATAGAGCATGTTCACAAAAAATAAAAAATAAAATAATAATAACAACAACAAATATTCGATACCCTCGCAAAATTCACTAATTTCTTCTTTAACCATAAGATGATGATATGTTGTAGCCCGATTTACTTGATGGATAAGCACACACTCCGTACAAGGACATGCAATTGTTTCTTCACGTTTTTCAGAAAATGCACGATTTAAAAAATCTTCTACTCCCTCCAAATATTCTTTACTAACTCTATCACAATACATCCATCTTTTATTTCTAGGATTGTCCATGATGCTCAAGATATTCCTTTCTTTTCTATAGTTACTGCAAGAGCTACAAATTTATTAGTAAAAAGGAGAAATTAATAAAAAAAGGTAGTTCAAAATAAAAAACCAATCCTATTAGTAGGTAATTCCATAGTTCAAAGATATCATTTTAACAATTGAAACTTCAAACATAAATCTATTAGGACTATCATTTTAACAGTTAAACTATCTCTAATTTCTATAATTTTCACATATTGGTTCAATTTTTTTTTTAGACTAGAATTATTAAACATATAAATTACACTTCTTCTATGGTTTTCATATATTGGTTCATAAATCTTTTAAGAATAGAATTATTAAACT
>MU674142.1:38586-106912 GCA_026770625.1 Nicotiana glauca | reverse complement strand
GGGGGGGGGGGGGGGGGAAGGAGTGTCATGCATTTGGCATCGCGTTTGTGTAGGCTTAGCAGAGGTAAGAATCGCGTTCGCGTGGGAGACATATCATTCGGGTAAAACGGGCAGAAGCTAGGCAAGAGCTTGGCCTTCGTGATCGCGAAGTAGGTCTCGAGATCGCAAAGAGTATCACTGGGCAGATACATGAGTATTCTATTTCAAGGTTTTGAGTTATTTTATCATATTTTGAGATTTGGAGCTCGGACTTGGGTAACTTTTGAGGGGATTTTCATGATTTAGATTACGGTAAGTATTTTTGAGTCGGATTTTGTTATTATTCATAATTCTATCCTTGAATTTAGCATTTGAAAAAATGGTAAATTGTCACGACTCGGATCCCTTCATAAGGGTCGTGATAACACCTAGTCTCTAAAATTAGGTAAGTCGATCACTTATCAAAACTAAATCAATAAAATATGATAGAATAAAGCGTAGTTGAGCATAAATGCGGAAATAAAGGTAATATAAGCAAAAATATAGATCCTCAAAACATATCCCCCAAACTAGGTAGTATAGAGTCATGAGCTATAACTGAATACACGAGAATATCTAAAGAGTAAGAATAAACTATTTGACACAATCACACAACAAAGACCTTGTGCTGAAAGATCCAATAAATCCGCTCAAAATGTCCACGTGTTCCATAATATCATAAAATAATAATACCACAGTTTTATCAAGATATAATCTTGCAACTTATCAATAAAGTGCCCAATGACCTAACATAACATAAAAGAACCGAGGGGTGTACAACAAATTGAGCATGAATATAGCTAAGTTAGTGAAGTGATCATGACCATGGAGTGATAAAACGGTTTAAACATAATTCATATAAAGTTCATTATCAATTTACGGCATATAAATATCCTACAGTCTAATCCGGCCATAAATCACACATAGCACTTGCGTACAAGCTCGTCACCTCATGTACACGTCACCTTTCACATAACAAAATAAACAATTAAGGCTAAATCCTACGAGGCATTTCCCTTACACATGGTTAGAAAAAATATTTACCTCAAACAAGAAAAATAAGTACTCTAAAAATCCATTCCCATGTGAATCAAGTATCAAACGGCTCAAATATAGCCACAATAACCTTAATAACAGCCATAAAAAATAACACCAAACAAAAAGTCAACCCAAAACGTAAACTCGGGCCCATCTACCAAAATCCGACAAAAGTGACAAATTCCAAACACCTACACCGTACAATTCCAACCATACAAGTTTCATCTGATTCCGAATCATAGTTCAAATCCTCAAAACTTTTTTTGAAAGTTGTTACCAAATATCCATAATTTCTTCACGTAGATTCACCAATCAAATGCTAAAAATCATGGTTGGAATAACAAATAATAAACAAATATGAGTCAAACACTCTTAACCCTATCCAATTCATAAAAATTCTCTTAGAAATCACCCAAATATGTTAAAAGAACTTAAACCCTCAAAGTGGAATTCTTAAGTAGCTGTCCAGTGATACACCGCACGATCACGGGATCTACTTCGTGATCATGAAGTACAAAACTAAAGCTTCCTTAGAATACCCTAAAAAATCATGACCCCTTGTCCGCGATCGAGCTTCACTAACTCCTAAGCCTACACGAATGTGACCCCCAACCGCAAATGCATAGGCTAGGCTGCCTAAACTCCCTGCCTGACACAGACCTTTATGATCGCAAATTCGAAGCTTCAGCTCTACAGTGACCACTATCGCATCCTCCACACAATGCGAATAACGAAAATATTCCAGCCATAGAGCACTCTCCCCGATCACGATACATTCCGCGATCACTAAGCACACTAGAACATCAAAAACCATCAGTTCCAAAATACAGAAAAATGGTTTGAAATACACCCGAAACACATCGGAGGCCCCCGAGATCCTATCCAATTACACCAACAAATTTCAAAATATTTTACAGATCTACTCAAGACATCAAATCATACAAAATTGTATCAAAACCATAAATCGCACCTCAATCTAAATCTTATGAACTAATCCAAATTTCTGAATTCAAAACTTACGCCGAACATGCCAAAAGAACTCAGAATGACCTTAATTTTACACACAAGTGACTACTCACCATAAGGACCTATTCCAAGGCTCGGAATCTCAAACGAACATTGATAACAACAAAGTCAGCCATGGGTCAAATCTATAAACTTTAAAACTTTCAAGCAATTCAATAATTATAGCCAAATCAACCTTGGAACCTCCGAATCTAAATCCGGATGTACACCAAAGTCCCAAATCACCATTCGGACTTGACGGAACTATCACAACTTTGATTTGAGTTTAAATACATAAAAGTCAAACTTAGCCAATCCTTCTAACTTAAACTTCTGAACTAAGAACTAAGTGTTCCAATTCAATCCAAAATCTTCCTGAAACAAAACCAATCATTCCCGTAAGTCACATAAAAAAATTACACATACGGGAGCATTAAATAGGAAAATGAGGCTCAAATACAAGAAATAACCAACATGGTTGTCACATGAATCTAAGTAAAGAAAATTAGGAAATTTGGTAAAACTTTTCTAAAATGAAAAATGTGGATTTGAATCTAGATTCAGAGTCAGATTTAGATGAAACTTGTATTGTCGGAATCGTATTCGAATGAGTATTCCAAATATGTGACTAGTCAGATTCCAAGAGGCAAGACTTTTTGATTTACTTTTGATTATTAATAAGAGTAGAGCTTTATTAATTGGAATCGATTTATATAGCCGTGTTTGATACTATTGAGTTATATTTTGCTAGATTTGACCTGTTTAGAGACCGAATCAAGAGGCAAGGGATTTCTAGAGTATTGATTGGGCTTGTTTAAGATAAGTATCTTGCCTAACCTTGTGAGGAAAAATACCCTTAAGATTTTGCATTTATTGCCTAATTTTGTTATGTAAAAATCGATGTGTGCACAAGGTGACAAGCATGTACATGGGTGCTATATATGGATTATGACTGGATTAAACCATAGGCTCTTAATATGCCTTAAATAGATAATGTAACTTATATGAAATATGCTTAAATCACGTTACGACTAAATGATCATGATCGCTACATTTGTCTTAGACATAGTCATGCTTTATTTGTTGAACAACCCTCCACCCTTTGATGTTATTGTCATGTCTTTGAGAGCCTATCTCATGACGAAAGTTTTTTTTTGGTCATATTATGGCATATGTGGACATATTATATTAATTGATTACTCTTGTGTAGAGTAAAAATGTGGTATTTCAGTATGTGTGTGGAGTGATACGGGTGGCTATTTTAATATTGTGAGGTTGGATATATAAGAGTGGTTATTGTGATATTGTCTGGGCGAAGAGATAAGGGTGGATTTTGTGATATTTTTAGGACGAAGCGATAAGGGTGGTTATTGTAATATGTCAGTGCAGAGAGAAAATGGTAGTTGTTTTGATATTTTTAAGGAGGAGCGATACAGATGACTATTGTTATTGTGATACAAATATGGTCACACGGTGCTATTTGTTTTTTTTCTTAGTGATGACTTGTTGTTGAAACCGAGCCTTTACTTGTATTAAGTAAGAGGTATTGACCAAGTTTAACTTTTGTGTATTTGTTCTCGGATCAAAGTTTTGAGAGTTTTGTTAAGTTCGAATGGTGATTTTATACTTAGGCGTATGACCGGATGTAGATTAGGAGGTTCTTAGGTTGTTTTGGCTCTAATTGGAAAAGGTTGGTAATATAAAGGTTTCTAAGTTTATAGGTTTGGCCCATAGTTGACTTTATGGTTATCAATGTCCATTTATGGTTCCGAGCCTTGGAATATGTTTGTATGGTGATTTATGACTTGCTTAAAAATTTTGGGGTCATTCGAAATTGTTTAGGATGTTCGGCTTAAGTTTGGAAGTCAGAAATTTAAAATTGTACATTAAGTTCTAATTGTTGTGCAATTCAAGGTTTTGATGTCATTTTGTGTGACTTGAGGCCTCAAGTAGGTCTATATTATATTTTGGGATTCGCTGGTGTGATTGCATGGGGTCTCGGGGGCCTTGGGTGTGTTTTGGATAGGTTTTGGACCATTTCCTCTTATTTTTTGAATCAGTTGGTTTATGATATTTGTTGTTCATCGCGATTGTGGATTGCAATTGTGGAGAGTGTTTTGGTGGATCATGATGTTTGCTCTACGCATTCGTGATAGGGTTGTCATATTCGTGGAGTATAGGGGCAGTGGCCTTGACGTTTGCGACTAGGACGTCACATTCACATAGAGGAAGGCTAGCTGGGGAGGGGGTGCTATTTATTTGGCCTTCGCGTTCGTGTAAAGGAAGGCTGGCTGGAGGGTTCCATTCAGTTGGCCTTCGCGTTCACGTGTATGCTACCACGTTTGCATAGGCCTACCTGAGATAAGCATCGTGTTCGCATGGGGGCCTGGCGTTAGCGTAAAAGGGGAAAAAGCTAGGAAAAAGCTTGGACATCTCGATCACAAAGTAGGTTCCACAATCTCTTAGGGTATCATTGGGCAGATACTTAGGTATTCTATTTTGAGGGTTTGTATTATTCTATCACATTTTGAGATTCAGAGCTCGGATTTGGGCGATATTTGAAGGAATTTTCACGACTCCCATCAAGTTAAGTGTTTCTATCTCAAATCTAGTTATTATTCGTGATTTCATCCTTGATTATAGTATTTGAATGGTTAATCTAAGTGAAGAAATTTAGGGATTTTGGCAAAAATTCTACAATAAAAAATGGGGATTTGAACACCGATGCAGAATCATAGTTGGATTTTGGATGAAACTTGTATAGTTGGACTCATATTTGAATGGGTATTCAAAATTTATGACTTTTTCGGGTTATAAGAGGCGGGCTCGTATTGACTTTTCAGTTGACTTTTTAATTTTTAATAAAGAATAGAGCTTTATTAATTGGAATCAGTATCTATAGCCATGTTTGATATTATTGATTTTTGGCTATATTTTACCTGTTCAGAGGTTGATTTTTGAGTCAAAGGCTTTCTAGAGTATTGGTTTTGCTTTTTTTAGGTAAGTATATTGACTAACCTTGTGTGGGGGAATACCCCTAAGGATTTTTCCTTAATTGCCTAATTGTGTTATATGAAAAATGATGTGTACACAAATTGAGGAGCGTATACACAAGGGTTATGTGTGGATTATAATTGGATTTTGACCATAGGCTATTAATATACGTTAATTTCAACTTATATGAAACATGTTGAAACCACTTTGTGATTACATGATCATGATCACTACATTTGACTTAGACATAGTCATCCTTTATTTGTTGAAATACCACTCCGCACTTTTATATTGTAGTCATGTCCTTAAGTACTTTCTCGATAAGTTGTGAGATTATCTCTTGATGAAACATTTGTATTACTATCTTGTGATATTATGGAACATGTGGACATGTTGTGTGAGTTGATTATTGCTGTGTGGAGTAAAAGGGTGACATTCAGTATTGTTGTTGTGGGAAGTGATACGGGTGACTATTTTGTTATTGTTACGGCGGAGAGATAAGGGCGACTATTATGATATTGTAAGGACGGAGCGATAAGGATGATTTTTGTGATGTTGTCAGGGCATAGCAATACTGGTGGCTATTGTGATATTGTCAGGGCGGAGGAATAAGGGTCGCTATTATGATATTGTCACGGCGGAGCGATACGAGTGGCTATTTTGATATTGTCAAGATGGAGCGATATGGCCGGCTATTGTGATTTTTGTTAGGGCGGAGTGATACGGGTGGCTATTGTTTTTGGGATACAAATGTGGGCAAGAGGTTCTCTGTGCCTGTTTCTTTCTGATGACTTGTCGTTAAAACCAAGCCTTTACTTGCATATAATTCTAATCACTTATTCTGATGATGTTATTGCTATTGTTTTTCTTCTATACATTTGTTGTCAGTCTTTAATTTACTACACAAGTTATTTTGACTATTGAGTATCGCATGACTTGAACCTCGTCACCACTTCACCTAGGTTAGTTTTGATACTTACTGGGTACCTATTGTGGTACTCTCATACTATACTTTTGCATACAGATCCCACTATCGGAGGCAGCGGACTTGGGCAATGAGAGCTTACTTGAATATGAGGATTCAATGTAGAGTTTCATTGACTATCGCGGTCCTATGGAGCCCTGTCCTTATTTTTATACAGTCATTTTGTTATCTGAACAATACTGTACTTTGAGATATTCTTATGTATTTTCATTAGAGCTCGTGACTCTATACTAACTAGTTCGGGGAGAAGAATTGGTTATAGCTACTATGACTTGTATTACCTTTATTTTCTCATTTATGTTAAACTTTGCTTTATTATTTCATATTTTGTTGATTTAATTGTTGGTAAGTAATCGACTTACCTAGTTTTATATACTAGGTGCCATCATGACCCCCAAGGTGGGATTTGGGTTGTGACATCTACCCGCGTGCTTTGACGCTTAACAACGTATATACACTCATCACAATGTATATGCGTCGTCCCCAACACATAATTCATATATCAAATAGACCCAATAATATCATAATTCTTAACCACGATACTTACCTCTTTTTTTAACTGAATCAATAATCCAACACAGCTTTTCCTTAAGCACAAGCCTCCAAACAATTCAAATATAGATAAATAATGCTCAAACAAGTCAAACAGTCTTTAGAAACTACCGTAGTTACAAATAGGTTCGATCTTTGACAAATTTAGAAAAATCAACAAAAGTCTCCCTCGAGTCCAAATATATAATTTGCATCAATATTGGACCTCAAATCGAGGTCCAAATTCCCCAAATTAGTCCTCGTAAGGGCTTCCCCAAAATTACAATTTTTACACTTTAAATTACTAGATTTATGGATAAAAATATATAAAAATTCATGAAAATAATTCAAAACAAGATAATAATAACTAACCTTAGAAGTTGTGATGAGATCCTCTAAATTATTCCTCAATCCGTGATCTAGGTCTCAAAAATGGTGAAAAGTGCTAAATGCCGATTTTCAACCCTATTTATACTTGGGACAACTTAATTATTTGTGTTTTTTAAGGGACCCCATGTTCGCGAAGCCCATCTCGCATTCTTGCAAGAAAATTCATCCCAAGTCTTCGCATTCGCAGCACATTCTACGCCTTCCCGAAGTGTAAATTCCCTCTACCCCTAAGCTTCCTAGAAGCCTACGCATTTGGGAAGGTCAACTCCCTCTTACACTTCGCGTTCGTGGTCACCCTTCCGCATTCGTGAAAGGTAATCATCCCTTCCCCAAATCACCCTACACAATTGCGAGACAAGCTCTGCGTTAGCTATGCATGATGTTCCAGCATCAATAGCTACAAATTGTGCAAGAATGGCCGAAAATCCCCCCTGAAACTCATCTGAGCCTCCCGAACCCCGCTCCAAAAACACACAAAAATATATAAACCTCATACAAACTCACTTGTTAGCTCAAAACACCAAAATGACATCAAGAATCAACCATCAGAGCTCAAAGATTTTAAAATTCTTAAGTTCAAATCTTCAACTTTTCACAATAAGCATCGAAACAGTCTCGGATCTCCGAGGACTCCAATCAAACATGTGTACAATTCCTAAATCATCAAATGAACCTGCTGGAATAATCAGAATGCGGATCCGTGGTTGTTTACCAATAATACTAATCGTGGTCAACTCCCAATATTTTAACGTTCAAAAATCAAGTTTTCTTTGAAAAATCATATTTAAACTTTTGGGAAATCAAAACGGACCATACACCAATTCATAAATCATCAAATAAGTCTATATAATGTCTGAAATCACAAAATGGGAAGATAGAACTCAAAACGATCTATCGGGTCATCATACCCCACCTTTTAAAATACTGACCTATACGATAACGCTTTTTAGGCATTTTACTTTGTTAATCCTAGAAGCAACAACACACAGCACGCTCTAAAATTTCCAAGCAGGCGCTAAAGTTTTCTTCCATTACCTATGTATTACCAAGGACTACCAGTTTGGCCTAAAATTTTACAAATATTCTCATGAGGAGAAAGAACGTTGAAACGATAGTTGCTAAAAATTTATCCCACCTCAAATTATAGAATCTAGTCAATCATGCACCATTTTCAAATCTCTTGCATTAGTAGTAAGGAAAATAGATCATCGTGGAGGATATATGTCGTATAAGATTGAACGATTTTAACTCTTACTTAAGAATATGCTTCCTATATCATTGGTAGAAGACTAATTGGATGAGCTGGATGACATCAAACAGGTTAGACTAAAGTAGAGCGATGAATTTAAGACAATTTTCTAGGTTATCTAAAGTAGAGTAATGAATTTATAACAGTATTCCAAATACACCATGGTCCATAGCTCCTTAGACAGGGATTTTTCCTATAGATGAAAAATTAGGATAATATTTTGTTACGGCCCAAATCCTAACCCACAGAGGCGTGATAACTCCTAACACCGCTTACTAGGCAAGACAACACAAGACGATGAATACTAAAGAAATGAAACTAACAGTGAATAAAAACACAATAATATAAAGCAATAATAACTCAGACACATACAAATAGGTCTAAATATCATCACACTATCAACCATCCTAAGACGTGGAGTCACAAGTACACGAGCTACGAGATTTTGCTAAATACATTATCTTGAAAGTAAAAACAGTACATCAGAAATAGAAAGATGACTCTAAGGCCTACAAACGATGTACTTCTTTTAAGTTACTTGTAACCGTGAGCGGTCTATCTGGTAACCTTTAAGCATCTCTCGAGATTCCATTGGTACCAATGTTTGAATCTGCATAAGAAGCATAGAAATATAGTATGAGTACAACCGACCCAATGTACTTTGTAAGTGTCGAGCCTAAACCTTATGAGGTAGTATGACGACCCGGCCGTCGTCACATCACTTACTACCCCCTTTCACTCATCTTATATTTCTCTATGCTTCATTGTCGGTATTTGAGATGATCGAGTCGAATTGGATTGATTTTAGATGGAAATGAGACACTTAGTCTCTTTAAGGAAGGCTTGTTTTGGAAAAGTCAACCGGATATTGACTATTGAGTTAGAGGGCTAGGATGTGATTCCCGTGATTCGGCTAGCTTTGGGGGATGATTTTTGACTTAGGAGTGCGATCGGAATTGATTTTGGAAGTCCGATGTAGAATTAGGCTTGAATTGGCGAAGTTAGTATTTTGGCGAATTTCGGTTGGTGGGTGAGATTTTGATTCGGGGGTCAGAATGGAATTCCGAGATTTGCAGTAGTTCTGTTAGGTGATTTTGGATGGGTGTGCAAAATTTTAGGTCATTCGGGGGGTGTTTTGGTCTAGTTTTTGATCAAATGCGTATTTCGAAAGTTTTTAAGAAACTTAGGCTTGAATCCGATGTGATTCAAAGGTTTTAGCGTTGTTTGATGTGTTTTGATGATTGGAACAAGTTTGAATGATGTTTTAGGATGCGTTGATGCCTTTGGTTGAAGTCCCGGGGGCCTCGGGGTGATTTCGGATGGCTAACGGGATGAAATTTTAGTGGAGGAATTGCAGGTTATTGCTGGTATCTGATATTTTCACTTCTGCGGAAATGGAACAAGTTTGAATGATGTTTTCACCATTTTTAAGCGAGCTTGAGAGCTATTGGACGGAATTGAATGGGAATTTCTACTAGGTGTGATTGGAGGTAAGTCCCTTGGCCTAAATACATAAAATTATGATAAATTTAACATGGAAATTGGTTGAAATTCATCAAAACAGAGTGAAGCTAGGGCTTGGGAACTTAGTGATTTAAAATGGAATTTGAAGGGTCAAATAGACTCCGATTTTGGTAAATTTGATATGTACGGACTCGTGGCTAGACGAGAAATCCGGTGATATAAATTTTGTAATTTTTCGAGAAGTGGGCCCGGGGCTCGGGTTTTTCCAACTTCGTGATTTTTGATAATTTTCGAGTCTTTTCGATTGGGTTATGTTCCCATAGCCTATTGTAATGTATTCCTTGTGGTTTTGACCAGATTCTACGCACGAGGAGGTTGATTTGCGAGGCAAGCGCAAGGCGAGCTAGGATTTCGGCCGACTTGAGTGAGTAATGCTTATAAATGATGTCTAAGGGTTTGAAACCCCGGATTTGCACTACGTGGTGCTATGTTGAAATGAGACACGCGCTGTATGATGAGCGTGGGGTTTGTTACTGCTGGGGATTCATACTCAGTCCATCCCGATTGATGACTCTACTGTATTTTTGATTGAGACTTAATTAATATCAGTATATTTTGGGCTAGTTGCCATGTTTGGGGCCTTGTGTCGATCTGTAGAACCCTTAGGGGGTATGTTGTACTAGTTGACCTTACTTTACTTGTCGAAATTATACTCTCAGTCATGTTCTTAACTGTTAAACATAATATAAACCGACTTTAGAAATTGGCAATCCAAATGAAGAATACCTAGGGTTGGAAACCCTGTCTGAGCTGAGTGGGCCCGAGAGGCCAAGTATATATTGACTGAGAGGGGTCAAGGACCCCATAGTAAGGGTATTTGATATATACCGTATCGGACTGCATGCCGCAGCAGTATATATATATATATATATATATATATATATATATATATATATATATATATATATAGAGAGAGAGAGAGAGAGAGAGAGAGAGAGAGAGAGATCGGACTGCACACCGCAGTAGTATATTATATGGATCGGACTGCACGCCACAACACTATATTATATGGATCGGACTGCACGCTGCAGTATTATAGCGCTTGGGCTGTAGGAGCCCTTCCGGCGTCTGCACACCCCCAGTGAGCGCAGTCGACTATTATTATTGGATCAGGCTGCACGCCGTAATAGTTTTTATATATATATATATATATATATATATATATATGGATCGGGCTACACGCCGTAGCAGTATACTGTACGGATCGGGCTGTACGCCGCAGCAGTATAAGTAAATTACCGGACATTGAGAGGAGTAAATGAGTTGTGTACTGGGTTGAGGGATATTCACCTGTTTTTCTTCATTTAGCAGCTGTTTTACTGCACATAATGTTTTATATAGAACTGTGTAGTGTTTTTACGAGTTTTCTTATCTTCAGTCGTTATTTATTGCTATTACTCACCGAGTCGGAGTACTCACTTTACTCCTTGCACCATGTGTGCAGATACAGGTATCCCGGAGGCTTAGTAGAGTTATTTGCTGTTGTCCAGGCTATCATCAGGGTTATCGAGGTAGCTGCCTGGCATCCGCAGGACCCGCTTTCTCCCCTTATCCCTTTTATTTCTGCATTCTAGACTTTTATATGTATAGGTTGCTACTCGGTTGTATTTAGAGGCTCTTGACTCGTGACACCAGATCTTTTGGGAGTTGTATCGGTACTTGTTATGGTTTTCCGTACTGTTTTATCTATTATCACGGATTAAAATCATGTTAAACTGGTAAATTAGCTCTATTAATTGGTAATGAGTTTTGTACGTGGGTTGAGAGTGTTGAAATTGTCGGGCTTGTCAAGTATTGTATTGGGCGCCATCACGACCGGGATTGGGGTCGTGAAAAGGCTAAAATAGAGACATACAATTCAAATCGTGCAATTAACTAATGAGAAATAATTAGATGACGAAATAAAAGCAAGTAAAATAATAGGACAATGATATCTGAGAAAGTTAACAAGTACTTAAGTAAAGGGATATAAAACGAGAAAATAAGGAGGGTTCTGCTAAGTAATGTACAAGAATGGGGTGAATTGTAACCCTTTCTTTTCTTTGACTAGATAAATGACTAATTTTATTGTTAATCGACCGAATCCTTTATGCGAAGTAGATATTAAGTAAGTAGAAAGTAAATGACATCGGATATTTTATACTAGTTCAGATTCAATGTGAATCCTACTCCAGTCCCCATGGGTTACAAGGAAGTTCTCTTCTGAGTATTTGAAATCTTTGGTACAGGTATGTTGATGTTGTTATACACCAACAGTTTCTTCACTATGTAAGTTATTTTCTTGATTTTGATATAATGCCTTACTAATGATTCATTTCTCCCTTTCTTCTCTCCCTAGTTACACAATAAATATAGAATAGACTATAATGCTTATTTGTAGTAGAACAAAAAGAGTGGTAAACGGTTTTATCAAAGTATATGCTTTCGTTGAGCCTCTTGTTGTATATATATGATTTGAATGCCAGTCTTCTCGGTATGACAGCTCCTTAGACGATGAGAAACCTAAGGGAATTGATCCTTAGAATCAATCTTGATTTATTTCTTCCAAGAATAAGAGAGTAACTTCCTATAATTGGTACCTCAAGATTGGCATGACAACTGTTGCTTCCTTGATGGAATTAATTATCCTCCAAAAATCATCCACACAGATTGATTGCTATGCCTTCCGGAAATAACTAGAATCAAATATTTGTTCTCATTGATGCTCGGAAACATGCCATTATTTATTCCTTAGTCCTTGCTTCTAAACCTTAAGTAGAATCTCATTCCTTAATCAATCTTTTTGGAACTTGGACGGTATCGTGATTTCTTCTTTATTTGTACTCTTCTACTTTGCTTTCTAACTTTCTTCTTTGGAGTTATTTTCCTGCAATAGAAGTAAGTTATTTTTCCTCATTGAAATATATATCTAACAATATCCCCCTTTTTTATGATAACAAAATAACTTAATTCATTTTACTTCCCTGTTTATTTTGTCTTCAATTGGCTCCCCTTCAACTTGTTGTCAGGTCAGTTGACTCCCCCTCAACCTGTCGTCAGGTCTTTTGATTCGTCTCCCTCTCAACTTGTTGTCTTTTTCATGTGGGTTGGTTGGTCGACTCTTTTCTAGCTAGTCGACTAGTCAATCCTTCCCAGCTAGTTGACTCAAATTTACCTGCTACTTGTTGCCTTTTTAATGTGGGTTGGTTGGTTGACTATATTCCATTTACTCGACTTGCCGACCCTTTCCAGCTGGTTGACTCAAATTTACCTGTATGCTAACTCATCCTTTCTCCCCCCTTTGGCATCTCTCAAAATGAGGGCTAAGCATGTTAATTACTAGAAGATAATAAGTTTAACAATTACAGTCATCCAGAAAAAACATGCAAACATCCAAAAAAAATATCTAGGACATGAACAAAAAAACATTGTCTTGACATAACCAACATTAATTAGCGACAAAGAAAGTTGTAACGACCCAGACGGTCGTTTTGAGCATTTTTATTTCGTTCAGCTCTTTGAAGTCTTGAGAAACATTGTATGATGTATCATGACTTATGTGTATCGTCAATTTTGGTTTTCAGGTGATTCTGAATTAGTATGGAAGAATGAATTTCATGTTTGAAGCTTTAAGTTGGAAGAGTTGACCAAGTTGGACTTTTGAGTATTTGACCATAGATCAGAGTTTTGATGGTTCCGTTAGGTTCGGATGGTTATTTTGGACTAGGGTGTATGCCCAGATTTGCATTTGGATATTTGTAAAATATTTTGTCACTAATTGGGAAAAGTTTAAAATGTTAAAGTTTGGAATGTGGATAAGTTTGATCGAAAATTAACTTTTATTATTTAAGGTTTGGATTGTTTTTCCGGAAATTGGAATACTTTGTTATGTCATTTGGGACTTGTGTTCAAAATTTGAGTTCTTTCCAAGTTGATTCGATAAGGTTCTGCATGATATCAGAAATTGAAAGATTCAAAGTTCATTCAGTTTGGTTTGAGGTGCGATTCGTTATTTTGATGTTGTTACGGGTGATTAGAGGCCTCAGATGTAACGACACGGCCAGTCGTTTTGAGAAATTAAGCTTCGTTCAGTGGCATAAGGTCTGGAATAGCTTTAGAATATGAGTATCGAATTGCGTCCATGGTGGAATTCGGCTTTCGGATGGTTTAGAGTCAAATTTAGAGAAGAAGCCTTGTTTTGGAAGTTAGAACGGTGAAAAGTTGAACGGAATTGGTCTTTCGGGTAAACGACCCCGGAACGGGCCATGGATGATCTCAACAGCTTCGTATGGTGATTTTGGACTTAGGTGCGTGTCCGGATTCAGATTTGGAGGTCCGTAGAGTAATAGAGGCATTTCGGCGAAAGTTGAAATAGGAAAACGAAGAAGTTTGACCACAGTTGAATTTTGAGATATCGGGGTCGAAATACGATTTCGAGAGTTGGAACAGCTCCGTTATGTTATTTTGGACTTGTCTGCAAAATTTGGCGTCATTCCAAGTTGAATCGATAAGTTTCGGCATGGGTTTCGATATTTGAAGATTTAGAAGTTCATAAACTTTATTTTTGGTTTGATTTGTCGTTTCGATGTTGTGTTATATGATTTGGAACTTCGAGCGAGTCCGTGTTAGGTTATATGACTTGTGTGTGTGATTGGTGGAGGTCCCGGGGGCCTCAGGTGTGTTTCGGATGCTCAACGGGTAAATTTTGAAGTTAGAAGGAAATTTGCAGCAGGCCTTCTGGTGTTTTCGCTTCTGCGGCTTGGGAACCGCAGAAGCGGAAAGTGGACGTTGGCTTGGTAACCGCAAAAGCGGTGTAAGTTCCGCAGAAGCGAACTCGCTTCTGCGATGGGTGGACCGCAGAAATGGTTGGTCGGCTAATTAAGAGAACCGCACAAGCGGTTGGTTTTTCCGTAAAAGCGGGACCGCAGAAGCGGTCCCTGGACCGCAAAAGCGGAAATCACTTGTATGAAATAGAATAATTCAAGGGTTTATTTCAAAAGTTAGAGAAATCAAAATTTAGCTCGGGAGAAGGCGATTTTGGGTGAATTTTGAAGAGGAGATCACTGGGTAATATTTTCTTCACCTCATTTAGTTGTTTTCTATCAATATCTAGTTAAATCCACCATTAGAATTCGAATTCAAGGTCATAATTGTGGAAAATTGGATGAAACTTCCTAGACTTAACTATTGGGTTTTGAGGGGGCATTTGGCCTCAGATTTGGGATATTTTTTATATGGTTAGACTCGTGAGAGTACAGGGGTTCTGAAAACATGAAAATTATTCGATTCCGAGACGTTGGCTGGAGGGGCATTTTGGTCATTTTTCCTATTTTCACGCCCTAGCTTTAATTTTAATAGTGGAATTAGTTATTTGTAATATTATTTACGATGTGTAATTGAATTGAATAGATTTGAGCCATTTGGAGTCGGATACTCGTGGCAAAGGCGCGGTTTCTTGTGATATTGAGCCGGTTCGAGGTAAGTATCTTGCCTAACCTTGTGTGGGGGACTTCCCCTTAGGAATTGAGTCTTCCTTGCTAATTATATTCCTTGTACGCGAGGTGACGAGTGCTTGCTTGGATTTATTTGTGGAAAAATTGCCCCTTTTAGGCTCTTAGTTCGTTATAATCACCGAACATGATTATAGTTGTTGCCTAATTGGTTTTACTTGTTTAACTGTGGACATTTGCCCCTCTATAGTCATACCATCATTTTTAACTGCTATCTTTATTTGGAAAGCATCATTTCTATTTCTCATGTAAATAATTGGCCTTAATTGGAAAGAAGTAAGATATCCACGTTTAGTTGATATTTTCCTTAATTGTAATTATTTGATTCATGTTAATTTCCTTGTGTTGATCTGAATATTATGAAATCATTGTTTCGTTTTATTTCTCTCTTGTTGAGCTGTTCTTATTGCGCTTAGTATTTCCCTGGTACGGTTATTCCTTGTGAGTTAGTTGTACCGTCTTTTGGTGAATGGAATTTCTGGGGTTGATTCTCTTGCTTTGTCCTGTATGTATTATCGTTGTTGTGTTGTACTTCAGACTATGATGCACGAGGTTTCTACCGTGCGACTGTTGATATTATAATGCACGAGGTCTTTGCCGTGCGGTTGCTACTACTGTGATGCACGAGGTTTCTACCGTGCGGCTGTTGATATTGTGATACACGAGGTTTCTGCCGTGCGGCTGTTGATATTGTGATGCACGAGGTCTTTGCCGTGCGGTTGTTGCTACTGTGATGCACGAGGTTTCTGCCGTGCGGTTGTTGATATTGTGATGCACGAGGTTTCTGCCGTGCGGTTGTTGAAGGGTTGCACGAGTTCTTTGCCGTGCCATTGTTGTTATTGATGTTTTGGACATGCGGCATAATAAGGCGGGATATGTTATATGCTTATATGTGGGTTGTGCATGTGGTGGAATAAGGCGGGACGTTGTTATGCATGTGTGGCGTAATAAGGCGGTGCCTATCATATTATTTATTGCACACATTGCGAAATAAGTGGGGCTACGTCAGGAATTGATTGTATAGAGTTGTGACGGCCTGTTGAGGCATTCCTATTTGTTTTCTATTGTTATTGTGGGTTGTTTACCTGTATGCACGTTATCGCTTGGGGGTTGTGAGGGGACATCGTACGTGCGATCCGTCCTCCTTTTCATGTTTGCTAGTTGGTAGAATTTTTGTTAGAAATATTTGTACAAGCATACACGTAGCTGAACACTCCTATTAGAGGTGAATTTCTCCTGCTTTTTCTAAGGGTGGAGTTACGCCCTCGTTTATCCTTTATATTTGTGGGAGTGGCCCTAGCTAGCCAGTTAGTTGTCGGTATGACCATGAGATTGATGGGGCACAGGATGCCAATTGTTAGATTTCAGATGCCGGGTCTTCGCGAGTTGTAGTTTGTCCGAGACTTGGTGAAATTGTGGAAAGAGTCGGATAATACCTTTTGTGAACATCATTGTAGGATATGAGTTATTGACTTGTTTTTCCCCTTGTTGTGTTGTGACCTTAGGGTTTGGATTGTGATTCTGCCGTCGTTTTGTATCATTGTTTATTACATTCTTGTTGTTAATTGTTGTATTTATCCCTTATTGTGAATTGTAGAATTGTTGGTCATTCATGCATTCTTTACATATTCATATGTCGTTACCATTATTCCTATGATTATACTGTTTATCGACTGGTAGGTGTCTCGACTGTTCCTCGCCACTCCTCCACCGAGGTTAGTCTTGATACTTACTGGGCACCGCCGTGGTGTGCTCATACTACTCTTCTGCACATTTTTGTTGTGCAGATACAGGTACTCCCGTTCAGTTCTGTCAGCCTTGGAAGGAGGCATATCGGTAGAGACTTTAAGGTATATCTGCTACGTCCGCAGACCGAGGAGTCCCTTTCCAGCTTTTCTATAATAAGTATAGTTCTTCCAGCATTTTCTCCTTGTATAGATATTCTTGAGTCAGAGCCTCTTATGTATCCCTTAGCTTGTGATTTTGAGATATCGGGGTCGGAATACGATTCCAAGAGTTGGAACAACTCCGTTATGTCATTTTGGACTTGTCTGCAAAATTTGGCATCATTTCGAGTTGAATCGATAGGTTTCGGCATGAGTTTCGATATTTGAAGATTTAGAAGTTCATAAACTTTATTTTTTGTTTGATTTGTCATTTTGATGTTGTGTTATATGATTTGAAACTTCGAGCGGGTCCGTGTTAGGTTATATGACTTGTGTGTGTGATTGGTGGAGGTCCCGGGGGCCGCGGGTGTGTTTCGGATGCTCAACGGGTAAATTTTGAAGTTAGAAGGAAATTTGCAGCAGGCCTTCTGGTGTTTTCGCTTCTGTGGCTTGGGAACCGCAGAAGCGGCGCCGCAGAAGCGGCTTGGCAGCCGCAAAAGTAGAGAGTGGACGTTCGCTTGGGAACCGCAGAAGCGGTGTAAGTTCCGCAGAAGCGATCTCGCTTCTACGATGGGTGGACCACAGAAGCGGTTGGTCGGCTAATTAGGAGAACCGCAGAAGCTGTTGGTTTTTCCGCAAAAGCGGGACCGCAGAAGAGGTCGCTGGAACGCAAAAGCGGAAATCACTAGTATGAAATAGAATAATCTGAGGGTTTATTTCAAAAGTTAGAGAAATCAAAATTTAGCTCGGGAGAAGGAGATTTTGGGTGGATTTTGAAGAGGAGATCACTGGGTAATGTTTCCTTCACCTCATTTAGTTGTTTTCTATCAATATCTAGTTAAATCCACCATTAGAATTCGAATTCAAGGTCAAAATTGTGGAAAATTGGATGAAACTTCCTAGACTTAACTATTGGGTTTGAGGGGGCATTTGGCCTCCAATTTGGGAGATTTTTATATGGTTAGAATCATGAGAGTATGAGGGTTCTGCAAATGTGAAAATTATTCGATTCCGAGACATTGGCTGGAGGGGCGTTTTAATCATTTTACCTATTTTCGTGCCCTAGCTTTAATTTTAATAGTGGAATCAGTTGTTTGCAATATTATTTACGATGTGTAATTGAATTGAATAGATTTGAGCCATTTGGAGTCGGATACTCGTGGCAAAGGCGCGGTTTCTAGTGATATTGAGCCGGTTCGAGGTAAGTATCTTGCCTAACCTTATGTGGGGGACTTCCCCTTAGGAATTGAGTCTTCCTTGCTAATTGTATTCCTTGTACGTGAGGTGACGAGTGCGTGCTTGGATTTATTTGTGGAAAAATTGCCCCTTTTAGGCTCTTAGTACGGTTATTCCTTATGAGTTAGTTGTACCGTCTTTTGGTGAATGGAATTTCCGGGGTTGATTCTCTTGCTTTGTCCTGTATGTATTGTCATTGTTGTGTTGTACTTGAGACTGTGATGCACGAGGTTTCTACCGTGCGACTGTTGATATTATGATGCACGAGGTCTTTGCCGTGCGGTTACTACTACTGTGTTGCACGAGGTTTCTGCCGTGCGGTTGTTGATATTGTGTTGCACGAGGTTTCTGCCGTGCGACTATTGATATTGTGATGCACGAGGTCTTTGCCGTGTGGTTGTTGGTACTGTGATGCACGAGGTTTCTGTCGTGCAGTTGTTGATATTGTGATGCACGAGGTTTCTGCCGTGCGGTTGTTGAAGGGTTGCACGAGGTCTTTGCCGTGCCATTGTTGTTATTGATGTTTTGCCCATGCGACATAATAAGACGGGATATGTTATATGCTTATATGTGGGTTGTGCATGTGGCGGAATAAGGTGGGACATTGTTATGCACGTGTGGAGTAATAAGGCGGTGCCTATCATATTATTTATTGCACACGTGGCAAAATAAGGGGGCTACGTCGAGAATTGATTGTATAGAGTTGTGACGGCCTGTTGAGGCATTCCTATTTGTTTTCTATTGTGATTGTGGGTTGTTTACCTGTATGAACGTTACCGCTTGGGAGTTGTGAGGGGACATCGTACGTGCGATCCGTCCTCCTTTTCATGTTTGCTAGTTGGTAGATTTTTTTTTAGAAACATTTGTAAAAGCATACTGGTAGCTGAACACTCCTATTAGAAGTGAATTTCTCCTGGTTTTTCTAAGGGTGGAGGTATGCCCTCGTTTATCCTTTATATTTGTGGGAGTGGCCCTAGCTAGCCAGTTAGTTGTCGGTATGACCATGAGATTGATGTGGCACAGGATGCCAATTGTTAGATTTCAGATGCCAGGTCTTCGCGAGTTGTGGTTTGTCCGAGACTTGTTGAAATTGTGGAAAGAGTTGGATAAGACCTTTTGTGAACATCATTGTAGGATATGAGTTATTGACTTGTTTTCCCCTTACTGTGTTGTGACCTTAGGATTTGGATTATGATTCTGCCGTCGTTTTGTATCATCGTTTATTATATTCTTGTTGTTAATTATTGTATTTATCCCTTATTGTGAATTGTAGCATTGTTGGTCGTTCATGCATTCTTTACATATTCATATGTTGTTACCATTATTCCTGTGATTATACTGTTTATCGACCGGTAGGTGCCTCGACTGTTCCTCGTCACCACTTCACCAAGGTTAGTCTTGATACTTACTGGGCACCGCCGTGGTGTGCTCATACTACTCTTCTGCACTTTTTTATTGTGCAGATACAGGTACTCCCATTCAGTTCTGTCAGCCTTGGAAGGAGGCGTATCGGCAGAGACTTTAAGGTATATCTGCTATGTCCGCAGACCGAGGAGTCCCTTTCCAGCTTTTCTGTAATAAGTATAGTTCTTCCAACATTTTCTGCTTGTATAGATATTCTTGAGTCAGAGCCTCTTATGTATCCCTTAGCTTGTGATTTGTGAGTTTTCGGGTTTTGGGGAGTTTGTTAGCTTTGAGAATTGTTGTGGTACGTGCCGAGCGGCACCTTAAACCTGTTTATTTTACTAGATCAGTTTTATTTATTTTCTTCCGCAAATTTTGGTTTATCTTCTGCATTGTTAGGCTTACCTGGTCATAGGGACTAGCTCAACCAACATTGTCAAGTCGATGGTGGTGGAGCAGCTCGGACTGCTCGACCAGATTGTGCCGGCCTCTCGAGTCCTCAATGGATTCAACATGGTGAGCGAGACAACAAAAATGGAAATCACCCTTCCGGTCAACATGGTCGGCACCACCCAAAATGTAAAATTTCATGTCAGCGAAGGAGACATGAGGTACAACACCTTGCTAGGAAGGCCATGGGTACGTTTCATGAGAGCAGTACCATCAACCCTTCATCAAATAATGAAGTTTCTGATGAAGGATGGAATAAAAACTGTGTACGGGGAACAACATGCAATAAGGGAGATATTCGCGGTGCACGATGTGGCACTAGCATCAGTGCCTCCAACATTGAGGAACCAAAGGATAAGCAAATAGAGAAGTAGCAATCACAAGCTACATTCTTGGCTACACCCGAATAAATGAGCAAAGGACCATACCGCATCCCCGGAGCAAGCGGTTGAAGAATATCGAGGCTTGAAGCACCATCTTCACTAAGGTATAACAGTCTCTCTTTTTATTTACATCTTACACTAACTTATGTGCAGGAGTCCGGTTAGAACAATCGAAGCACTTTCCAGCTTAAAGACCTTAGGTTTTAAAGCATGTGTTGCACTCTTTTCCTACGATCGGATTTTATCCAATAAGAGTTTTACCGGCAAGGTTTTTAACAAGGCAACATCTATATGCTACCTAAGGAGAACTTAACAAGTATTCAAGGCTTCTCTTCAATAAACCTCGAATACTGGGAGGCAACCTCCCCGGAGATCACCCCCTCGAATAAGTCAAGATGATCCAAAAAGGGTCTCGATAGGAAAATGATGTATCGGGCCAAACGGTCAAATAAACTATGTCCGCATAGAATAATTGAACCCTTGATGACAAAAGCATGTATACTTGTAAGACCTCCGGGTCTGAAATTTGAGCTCGTAAGCCCTAAATGAGGCAACATCAAAATTTCCCGAACATTCGGGGACTGACATCAAAAACTCGAAGCCATAAGACCTTTGGGTTGGAAATTTGAGCTCGTAAGCCCTAAATGAGGCAACATCAAAATATACGAAGAATGGCTCCAGGGCAAAAAACACTCGACGTCTCGGGGACTATCGCCGACGGTAACCCCATCGAGGTATCAAGAATTCAAGGCCATAAGACCTCATGCGGGCGATCTCGAGCCCGAAATCCCTCCACGTGGAAATGTTAGAAAATGTATGATCTCCACGAGGCGTTATCAACAGTGTAAGACCTCCATAAGGCAATACCAAATCTGTAAGACCTCAAGCCAGGCATGAATTATACTTGTACCAAGTAACCTATCTGTAAGACCTCAAGCCCTGCATGAATTATACTTGTGCCAAGTAACCTATCTGTAAGACCTCGAGTAAGGCATGTTCAAATTTATAAGACCTTACAAAAGGCATACTCCCGATCCTAAAGCCAAGCTATATATTCAAACTTGTAAGACCCCTAAAAGGGAATACCCTCGATATAGACGACGAGGCCATCTCACTCAGAGACTAAAAGGCTACGACCAAACACAATGACTATGGTCATAAGGCTCTGGAAAAACTAACGTGACTCGGGGACTCCCAACTATCACCAAAAAATCACAGCGCCAACCCATATTAGAGGTTATATCAACCCAAGGCGTAAGAGCCCAAGCACCAACCCGTATTAGAAGTCGTACCATCCCAAGGCGTAAGAGCCCAAGCACCAGCCCATACTAGAGGTCGTATCGAACCAAGGTATAAGAGCCCAAACGCCAGCCCATATTGGAGGTCGTACCGACCCAAGGCGTAAGAGCTCAAGCGCCAGCCTATATTAGAGGTCGTGACAACCCAACGCGTAAGAGCCTAAGGGCCAACTTAAAATTCAAAAAAACCTAAGGGTCGATGAGCTCGAGCCAAAACCCGACTCGAAGGCTAAGCATGAAACATTTAACCAAAAAAAGCCTAAGGGAAAATGTGTAAGAGCCTAAGGGCCAACCTAAAATACAAAAACCTAAGGGTCGATGAGCTCGATTCGAAACCCAACTCGAAGATTGAGCCCAAAACAATTAACTAAAAAGTGCCTAAAGGAAAATACATAAGAGCCTAAGCGCCATCCTATATTAGAGTTTATACCGACCCCATGCATAAGAGCCTAAACGCCAGCCTATGCTAGAGGTTGTAACGACCCAACGCGTAAGAGCTTACGAGCCAACCCAACAAGCCTCGGGGCCAATTTGTAAACCTAAGGATTTTTTCTTGAAGTCTAGATCACCTAGCTAATCATCGACAAATGTGTAAATTCAAAACAAAGAAAGGCATACGCAAGCAAAGGAAATGCACGAAAGATGAAACCGAATGGTTTCATTTTATAAGTATATGTGAGATAATATGTGGCTTAGTTCACAAAGTTACCTAAGAACATTGTACAAAGAATCAAAAATAAAAAGCCTAGTCTACTTTCCCCTCGGGGACTAGTGCTCCATCGGCCTCCTGCTCATTATCTTCGGCATCGGATACGAGGAACTTGGCATCGTATTCATCCACCTTGCCCAGCGCTATCTCTTCCGAGAGATCTATGCCCCTTGCATGGATCTCCTCGAGGGTTTCCCTCTGGGATCTTCATGGAGCATATTAATTACTTCAACTCTACCATTCGAAATCCCCTCTCAACTCAGCTCGATCATTGGCATCATCTTTTAAATAAACGACCACTTTTCTATCAGCCTTAGCTCGAATCTCTTCAGCTTCAGCCCAGGCATCCACGATCTCTACCTTCATATCCAAAAGGTCAAACTTGAGCTTTGCAATCCTACTCGTCTGGACCAAGCTATTGTCACGTGCATTTTGAAGTTGCACCTCTAGGGAAAAATCCTTGGCGAATCATTCTTCTTGGCCGCAACTTGGGCGTCTATCTAGGCCTTTAGCTCATTACACTTATACTTGGCCTGACCAACTTCACCCCAAAGGAGTTTCAGGTCCTCCGTCTTTCTCTGCAACTGACGTATCAAAATATTAGTCACCAAGGATAGAAGAAGAATCAGGCATCCCCTCAAAATAAAGGTTACATGTCACTCAAGATAGCTTTCGTAGTCCAGACTTTGACTCACCTCATACCGAAGGTATACCAAGTCCTTTGCCCTTTTATCACAAATAAGCCTAAGGGATTTCTCCCCATCTAAGGCTTTTCGTAACCGACCTTCATGACGAAGCAACTCAGACTTGAGCTTGTCAAAGGCCTATGAAAAAAAAGCTCAGTGAGAAATTGAAAATGCAAAGCTGAAAAGAAAATAAAGTTAACTAGAGCTCACCTCCGAATAGAGCCGCTGAGCCTCCTTAAAGGTTGAGCGTGCATCCGCTGGCTTGATCTCATGGGCCCCAGTTGAACCGCTCTCTGCGGGGATATGACCATTCAAGACCCTACTTGACTTAGACAGTCCCTGGACTCGAACATCCCTTGAAAAACCTTCGACGAGAAAAAAATGATGGCGGCAGAACATCTGCATCCCTCGAAGTACCTTCAATAGGAGAAGATGATGGTGGCAAAACTGTATGCGACGAAATCAGAGGACTTACTTTCTCGCTATCAAGCCATTTTGGAAGAATGCCTCGAGGCCCCAAGGATGTGGATTTACGACCAAGTCCTCTCCCTCGGGGTCATCGAGGCCCGACTAAAAGAAGAAGAGAAAGGTCGAGACTGGAATAGAAGGGAAAGTTCCCAAGGAACATGGCTAAGTCTGATAGTGCGGGCCTATCCAGAGCCTATGCCAAAGTGTCGCATCTAGCCGTCCCATCTCCATACTTAACATCTAATACATGTTGTACTATAGTCAGGTTTTCCTCCTATATAAAGGGAACCCACACTACTTTGTAAGGAGCTGATGTTACTCCAACTATTCTCCACAAGATCAATAATATCTCTCTCTCTTTTCTCGAACTTACTCGCTCAAAGCTACCCTTGGCATTCGTTACTTTCTGATTTGTTCTTCATTTATTACTAGGTATTGGCCATAATGAGCCTTGCTTGATTATACTCTAACTGTCGCCCCATTCCCGACTGCCCCCGATAGCTCGGGATCAAGCCCAGATATTCTCCTTGAGGTCCCCCATCGACCGGTCGGAAGCTAGGGCAGCAAGCCCCTCGGGTCGATTATTGCTGTGTTTTAGCTCGTATTTTATCGTTAAACTTCATATTCCTAGCACTGTCTGCTCTAACAACTAACATAAAAATAGATCACGTATTTTTAGAATCCCGTTTACAAATTTAATTCTTGTTACCATTTTTACGGTAAACAAGAACATCTGCATCCCTCAAAGTACCTTCGGCGGGAGAAGATAATGGCGGCAGAATATCTGCACCCCTCAAAGTAATTTCAACTGAAGAAGAAGATGGGGGCAAAGGAGGAGCTACTTCTCTGAGGCCAGAAATCTCGGGTATTACAAGCTCAACTACCCCAGGATGCCTCTCGGCTCGAGCCTTTGATGTGTGGCTGCTCCCTTATGTTGCGCCAATGTCTACACAACGATCGGTAGGTACATGAACTACCTGAGTTTGCATTTCCTTTTGGCCTCCGGGCAGATCCTGCCTCACTGCAAATCTCCTTGCCCATCGAGGATTCCTTGTGCTTGTTATCGCTCTTCGGCCAGGAGCTCGATGATCCCCCCTCACATCCGAGAGGGCATGGTCTCACCTCAAAATATTCCTTAGAAAGAAGAATCATACGGTACTCACCGTGATGTTTTTGCCTCCCATCTACCCTTTGACAAGTATCGCCACTTACGCCCATCATACGTCGAGCGAGCTGCCAACTTCCAAGTACAATCCGCTAGGTTGGGGACCTCGTATGTTATCCATGGGATTGTTGTAATAAAGAAAAGGAAAACATCTTTATTGTGTCCGCCTCCACCATGAACAAAAATAACAAAATCACAAGTGTACCACTTAAGTGTGAAATTCCATTTCTCAGGAACTGGCAAGAACTCCATGGGGATAATATCGATAGTCCGTTCTCGAACAAATCGACTCATCCATCCTCAGTCCTCATCTTCTTTATCTTCAGCAACAAAGGGCCTGGCGGATCAACATCGTAAAGTTATCAGGTCTCGGTAATGAAAGGGTCGATACAATCTGATGAGATGGTTAAGGGTGACGTCCTCCAAAAAGAACCTGATCATCAATAAAATCCTCCATAACGATGGTTGAAGCTGTGCCATGGTAGCCCAATATCTGTGACAGAAGTCAAGCACGACTCTATCAAGAGGGACCAACGTTAAAGGGTACGTGCATACATTCAAAAGCCCCTCTACATGAGCCATGATGTTCTCTTACCGGGAAGGTACCTACAGTACCCCCTTTTCTCCCTATCTACATTCTCTCCTCACTGCCTCGAGGTGTTTCTCTCCTATTGATGAAATGAACCTCGATTCATGCTCCCAATGGCCTTGAACATTAAAAGTCTCACCTCGAGACGAAATATCTCGAGGTTGGATCATCAAATGCCGGTGGTGTACCACCGGCCGAGCGGGAAGCAAAAACGAAACTCTCCTCTTTTTTGTGAACAAGCTTGAGCATAGCAGCCATAAATATGGTGATACAAGAAAAGGGAAGTGAGAACTTAGGCGAAAGCTTCAAATTAAAATGGCAAAAGAGCTGACGCAAAGAACACTACCAGAAAATGTGCCTATGACAACAGTTATTTTAGCAACGATTCAACAACCGTTGCCATAGAACCTGTATGGTAACGGTTATAATCGTTAAAGTAGAATTTAGGTGATATCAATACACTTTAACGATAGAACCGTTGCAATTGTAAAATAACCGTTGCCATAGATTCATCTGGCACAACGGTTATATGAACCGTCCCAATAAAACTATCTACGGGAACACTTTCGTTGTAAAAATTTCTATTGGAACGGTTATTCCCCCACCCCCTTCTTATTTTCCCTCAAAAATTTTATTACACTCGCTAAAACAAACCCTATTCATTTTATTTTTTAATAATTTTAATAATACATATATTAATAAAAAACTTTTTTGGCACTTTATTTCCCATTAAGTGCGATATAGGCGATACCCCAAAATTAACACCAAGTCATCTGATACCCGCCCCCATCTCTCTCTCTCTCTCAAAATCTTCATCTTCTTCTTTGATGACCTAGGTCATCTTCTCAAAATCTTGCAAAAAACTCTGATACCCCCATTTCTTTCTCTCTCCGATGACCTAGGGTTCATTATTTTCATGAGTGTATGAACAAATTGGTTTTGGGGTTTTATTATAATTGGTGTCAAGAAGTTGTAGCTGAAGTTTGGGTTCATTTGTTTGGTGTCGACAATCGAATTTCTGGTGCTGAAGCTCGAAGAACGACTTCAAATTTCTGGAGTTGAGTGGCTGAAGCTGTTGCGTAGCCTATGCACTCCTCGACGCATCAGGTTTGATTTCTCTACTCTTAAATTTGTGTCATTTTTCTGGGTTTTTATGGATTTGTGATTGATTAATCGAATAGAAGACTGAACTTCATTACTATTATTTGGGATCGATTTGAATCTGTGAATTCGACTCACCTAGTTTAAGCTTGATTTTTTTTGCGTATTGAACTGAATTCGCAGTTTGACTTGAGGCAATGACGCCTGTTACTTTTTGTAGCCATATTGCGTTGTTCACAATATTTGGACTTTTGAACCAAGACCATTCTGTAGCCAACACTACCTGAGTAGATGCCACTAATCTTTTCCAAACTCATAAATCCGTTAACTTATATTTATTTTAATCTTTTAAATACTCATAAATCTGTTAACTTATTTTTGGGAATTTTCAGAGGAACAATGAATTTGTGATATCAACACCACATTGTACAACTTTTACGACATGTAACTGAATATGCATATCTGCATTTTTTTGTTAATTGTGTGACAGTGATAATTTTCTATACTTGTTTCTGTACATATATTCCCATCTCCCCCTAATACACATACTAAAAATCAAACCATGTCATCCCTTTTCCCCTTTGAACTAGTAAGAAAATTATTTTGAGGAATAAAGAATAAGTGAGCGGAGCAGATGATGTTCTAGGAGCTAAAGACACTAACTTTTTCATCGTCCACACCATATCTTTGTACCCTTCCCCCTTTGAGAATGTCCAAGTTGCTTCATTGTTCCTTTTACCTCCCGCAATTTACTTTTGTAATCCATTTTCCATGGTTCAAATCTAACCTTCAGCTTTTGGAGCTCATCCTTAGGCCTAAGGGTGGACGCCTCCTGCCCCGATTTACATTGATCATGGAATTTTTTTTGAAAATGATTGACCATATCCATCACATGGTGATTATTAAGCTGGTTCTTGGAATTTGTTACCCCATTTTGTTGTGGTAGTGTATCATGTACCTCATTGGAAAGATTCACTGCACTATTTTGAAGGCCCATAGTTCTTGAGAATCCATCATACGCGCCTTGATCTTGATCTTGATGCATCAGTAGTCTTAGTTATCCCATTAATTGTTTCGCAGCTGTGTGTTTTCCTTTCTGCAGCCAGACTTGTCTACAAGATTAGCAATTATCGTTTGGTTACATAAATAAAAGCAAAATGATAAGTTTCTTGCTTTCTGAATCTTGAATAGAAACCACATTGGACGAAGATAAGCAAATAAACATCATCTTTCCTTTTACTGTTCAGGTCATTGATGTTGAATAAGCAGGACGAGAATGATTAATTAGCATGTTTGTTGAACTTTGTTGCTTCAGTTGCATAATTTTGAGTTAAGTTTTGGGTCAGAATATACAATAGCTGAGAGTAATTTATGCACTGTTTTGCAGAATTTCAGTTGTGATCGGTAGTGGTTTAAACTCCTTTGATTCTAATTAGTTTGTTTTTATATCTAAGGCAAGATTATTTTTTGTTTTCTTTGCTCGAATGTTCTCCAAGTAATCCCTTTCTGATGTCAATTTTTTTTTGCATCCTACTCCTTGTTGAAATATAGAACCTTCTTTGGTGGTATATATATTATTAGCTGAGAGAAAGTTTATTTTTGGTAGCCGAGGCAAAATCATTGCTGGTAACTTAGAGAACACTCGTTGCTGGTAAGTTATCTTAATTTAAATTTTTAGTAATTGGATTTGCTGGTAGTGTATTTGTGTATTTCGCTTATTTATCTTGTTATGTATGTTACTCAAAATTAGTTTGTATTTTTATCTTGGCGTTTAACTAATGATGCCTTGAGTTAAGTTACAACATGTTGCTGAAGTCTAATTTTTTAGAACTGAATGCATGTGTGGAGTACGACTCTAAATTAAAGTACTACAAATGACGGAATAGGCAAGCAATCGGTCGAGGCTTGAATTGATAGATAATTGAGGTACTGATAACATTTATAAAACTTGTCATGTTACATTCTTATCGTGCTATAATACTTGTAATTTGAGATCAGTATTCAAGTGTTTGCTCTCAAATTCCTCAATCTAAAGAATTTTAATGAACCAATTTAGTAGAGATCTTTGTCCATTTTATAGCCACTCTCTGAACTTGCGCACATTTGATTGCAAGTTTGCCCGTCGAATTGTACTGCTCAATACTTGTGTTTTCCAATTCCATTGTACGTGATAGCCTCCTACGCATATACAATTTCCATTCCATTGATATTTATAATCGAGGTGTAGAAACATGGCTATTTGCTGCATACATTTTCCATTATAGAATCTGTATTATGTGGGTGTTAGAGAATTCTGATATAGAGAATATCAATATCTTGTAAAGTTACCAATGCTGGGAAAGTCATGGCTGAACGTGGAGAAGGTTGCATCTGCATCATTGATGAAACAGGAAGTATTAAATGCATAACCAAAGCAGCAAAAACCTCCTGCTGCACCTCTTCCTCTTTGGTTGGTAGCAATGCAGAATTTACGCATTGCCAAAGACATTCTCTTAGCTGATAATTTGCAGACGAAATCCCTTAATAATTTTGTTATTAAGAATGAAGGCTGAGGGTTCTTTATCATGTTTGCAGACAAAGGCACTAATCTCAAAGCATACAGAAGAGAAAATTTCTGTTATATAGCAAAATAACAAGCTTCAGCAAGAATTGGTAAAGGCTCTAATGTACAAATATTGTTTTTTAGATGGAAATGTATAAATATATTTTATGACTTGCTTTCTCCCTTTCTTAGAAAATTGTGTACTTCTCAAATTTGACTTACGTATTTAGAGTAATAGTTAAAGATGCTAACGATCAAGGGGAGTACGTTCTATTCTTCTCTTCCTCCTTTTTCTTCTTCTCCTCCTTCTCCTTCTGTCTCTGTCTCTTCCTTTCTCTTTTGTTTTGTTTTTTTTTATTAACTCAACTAATATAATTCTGAGTTATAAACCACTTGAGTGGTTGAAGTTATGTTGTAACTTGATTTTACTCACCTGGAAGTATATATCTTCTGAGACACGTGTTTATCCCTTAAACTGTTGCTAGTAGATGTATATACATACATATGGAGTGGCATAGATAAATATTTTTCTGGCTAAGTTTTTGTTTCTATGTGGGAGTATCGCTAGCTTATGTGATTATTAAGCCTTTAAACAGGAATTTGATTATTTATTAAGCCTTCTGTGCGCATAGAGAGGGACACTAAATCCACTCGGATGGTGATAGCGCATCGATACAATCTGATAGGTTGTACCACTTATGCTAACTAGATGGAATGGTTCAACCAATTCAATACAAAAGAGAAAAAGTTATCGAGTAATGTGAGCTATAAAAGAATCCATCTCCACGCGGTTAACTCCCCCATCTATCACTGATTGCTTGACAGCCTCAATTAGTTCTGATGCTCTCTTCCTCATCTCATCTCCCTCAGGTGAATCCATCAAATTTCTCACAGCATTTTCAACTATTTTTTATGTAGCCAATTCATCTCGATGTTTTCAATGCCTAACAGTTAGGCCAATGTTCAGAAACTTAGTTACTAGCTGAGAATTCCTTGGCTGGTCTGAATGCATTGGCCAGGTTGCTATAGGAACTCCCATGGAAATGCTTTCCATGCATGTATTTCCAACTGAGGTGCCCAATATCTAACAATATTCTTCTTTCTAGTAAAACAGTTTCATATCCAAGGTGATGACTTATTGTGATTTGTTTGCCTTACCCTTGCGAATTAAAATGAATGTCATTGTTTGCTATCACATCTCTGTTGACATCACTCTTTATAAAAGAACTTGAATATGAATCTAATGTTGTTTGGATCTGGTAGTTTGAAAATCTGATAGATTACATATTGTCAGATGCCATGTTCATTAGCCTAAATAAAGACTAAAATCTAGTCTCTCCTATTCATGTTGATATCTCTGCTGACCTAGATGTTTAGTGTGATTTTTAGGAACTTTGATTGATGTTGTCGGCATGAGTGTTTAATAAAAGTAGCCTTGTGCACATGTTAGAACTAGGCACTACATCTGCAACACTTTCTCCTCCTTCAGCCTGTATGAATGGATCCTTCTCATCTAGAGCCCATATATCTGGATACTGAAATCAGAAATAAATAATTAGTCTGAGAGCCATGAACCAAGTGCAGCTGCTTATAAATGTTCCTTGTTTGTGTGCCTACATGTTAGAACTAGACACTACATCTACAACACTTTATCATCCTTCAGGCTGCATGAATGGATCCTTCTCATCTAGAGCCCATATATCTAGATACTGAAATAAGAAATAATTAATCAGTCTGAGAGCCACGAATCAAGTGCAAATGCTTATAAATGTTGAGGATCCACTTGATTTTGAAATGCAGAGAAAAAATAACAACTCACTTTATCATGAGACTTAAGTTCATATAAAGGACCAAAGAACTATTATATGTTTTGCAACCACTCTAGTGATTTGAATCATGCTTAAGAAAGGATCTGGAATTTTTTACCCTTGCATTTAAGAAAGGAGAATATATCTATATGGAATTATCTCAGTTGTAATATGATCTAACTGTAAACACACAGACTCTACTTACAAAGTTACAATTAGAGAAAATTCTACTATACCCATTCTTATTTAATGACTTTATTTATTCTCTTTTGTAGGTGGAGCAATTGAAGAAAGGAGAGATGGAGAAGGTGGAGCAACTGAAGAAAGGGAAGATGGAGATAGTGAAGATCAAGACCTTACTTAAGAAGAACTTTGAGTTGTCGTCGATATTCTTGGAGTCTTTTGTTATAACATTTGAAACATTAACTTTTGAAGTGTTAAAATGTAAAACTTATGTAATTGGGTTAAACATTTTGCTATTATTGTTATTCTTAGCTTATTGGATATCAAAGATTATGAAGTATTTTATCTTTTTATTTATATAATTTTTAGGTTATAATTACAAATATTTCATGTGGTAATGTCAATTAAACGTTTAAAATAGCCCAATAGAACCTTTGTAATAAGCACAAATGTCTTTGTCATAGACATTCCGAATCGTTCTGATAGGTCCTGCAAACCGTTCCATATAGTATGACAAACTGATGCAATTGGCAATTGAAACTGATGCAATAGAAACAAAACCGTTGCGATAGCGCAATAAAACCGTTACAATAGTTATAAATAAACATTGCAATAGCATACATAACCGTTGCATAAACTATATTGTAACAGTTTCCAACCATTGTAGTAAATGATATGGTAACAGTTTACAACCGTTGCATAAACTATACGGTAACTGGTTTTAACCGTTGTCGTTGAAATGAATACTCCTTGCTTCAAACAGAGGGAAAACCGTTGCTATAGCTGGATCTATAGAACGGTGTTGTCAACCGTTGCCAAAACCATTGTTGTAGATCTATTGGCACGCGAGCGGATGTCACGGTCGCTGAACCGTTCCAATACATCCATGGAAACGATTTTCCTATCAATTACAACAGTTTACCTGGTGTTGCCATAAGTCTATTTTCTAGTAGTGGAAGGAGAGCTCTATGAAAAGGATAACTGCTCAAAGTAGCGAAATCCTCAAATAAGAGGAAAGCAAACTCATATATAGAGCAAGCGACGATTGTCCGCCTACTCTAAAGGCCAATTAATTCTGACTAGGCCATTATCACTTTCGGGGAAGTGTACCAGCGGGACCACCTCAGTCACTTCATAGCCATGACGTGCGAACGACACTGTCATATAATGCTCGAAGGGTCACAGATTACCGTATCAACCTAGCCTCGAGATTGTTCCCGATCTCGAGGATCTCTATTGCTATAATGATGGGCTATAAGGAGTTATCCACATAAACCTAGTCTCGAGATAGTGCCCGATCTCGAGGATCTCTGCTATTAGAATTGCGGGTCATTCACCCGATTCTTAAGCCCAAAGGCTACCTGATTTCGAGCCAGTTCTCACTCGGGGACTATTCATAAAGCCTCAGTGCTATCCTTATTTTGGGTCCGAGCAAATGCTCGCTCAATTACTAAGCCCAAGGGCCACTTGAGTTCGAGTGTATCCTTGCTCAGGGACTATTTGCAAAAGCCTAAATGCTATCTTTATTTTCAGATGATCAAACAAACTTTCACTTGAGTACTATCAATGGTGCCTAAAAGGGGTAAGCTTTATTTTAAAGAAATTTGAGGCCTCGCTCTCATTCAATTCGAACTCGAAAGCCCCGGAGGCCTAAGTTTGTATCAGATTAACCCAGACATAGTCCGAGGAATGTCAAAGTGTTTCAAAGAATATCATATTAACCAATCGAGAACAAAAGGAATCCCTATTTTCGAGTCCAGTATTCGGACTGATCGATAAAGTCACACGGTTGAATTTTTTCACAAACACAAGCTAAATGAAATCCAGCACAACACAATAGCAAATTGAAGAAATTGTTGTATTAATAAGCGATGATTACTAAAGCCCACGAGGCGTCCTTACACAGAAACAAAGAAGCAAAAAATAACAGCTAAAAAGCCTAAACTACTTCTGAGGGCACATCCTCGGATGCAACATTTGTGAAAGCCGTTCCCTGGAGGACCCCATGTCGATCTTCAGAGCAATATCTTTGAGAGACTCCTTCGAGACATCTATAGCCTATAAAAGGGCAAAAGATTTTAACAAGTAGGGAAAATTGTGGGTTGGTGGAAAATTTAGTGAGTATGGGTCTCGCCAACACTATTATTGTGAAGCCACTTCTTGAGACATTGCACCGGTGTAGGATGCAGAAGTTAGTATATAATGCCACCTCACTCTATGGGAAGTAAAAGGAATGAGGTGCCACACCAAGTTGAAGTCAAGAGAGATGAGCAGCGGTTCACGGTCCACATATCCTCTCATACGGGGATAACATGAAGGCCCTCTATCATTATTTCGGGCTAATAACAACAACAACAAACCAGTATAATCCTACTCAGTGGGAAAAGCTGTGGAAAAGATCCATGGCACAACTGGCAAAACCGCTGTCATGTGACTTTACGGTAACATGCTTGAACCATGGAAATTAAAGTTTGGATGAGGATGAAGAGAAGAAAAGGTTTAGAGATTGTTGAAGAATGACTGGGTGAAATTTTTGTTCAAGTAACCCCCCATTTATAGAAAGGTAGAAATGTATCAACAGGTGCAATCAATGCTTTTTGGGAAATGGATCAGCAACGATATCACCATTTTTAGGAAAATAAACCGACAGTGTATTATACGCTTCTGGGAAGATGAACTGATGGGATGTTTTTCAGTCATCACAAAAGCTTACGTCATAAGCATGACACCATCGTGAGAGGCTTGAGGAAGTCAGTGTCAAAGTCGTTTCATATCATTCTATTTTAAGAAATGCGGGGACTATCTGTATACGACTAAAATTGGAGAGTCTGATTTTTAGATCGTTATGGCATTCCATAGCCCGTCTCTATAAGGCTCGAGGCGCATCTCAAGATACAACCCCGAAGGTTCCTTAGCTCAACCTCGGGGCAGCACAAAATGGAGGCTATCATGGACAAGCGGGAGGTTCCCGAGGCACGTGACTAAAGATGACAATACCTACAAGAGTAGTACTAGTCTGTACCAGACTAGTAAATAGCTATACCAGTTGGGAATCTTTGTCATAAATGCATGTGTACCATATTGGGATTCCCCCTCCTATATAAAGGGGCCCTTGTCATTTTGTAACACACATGATATTCAATACCAGAACAAGAACATTCTTTGCTCTCTAACTTAAACATATTCTCCATTGATTTTATTACATTGCTTACATTAATTACGATTCATTGATTGTTCTTAATTTATTACTCATCATTGATCATAAAGATCCCTCATCAAAACTCTTAGAACTGTTAATCCTCCATTGGCTATCCACAGCCTGATGCTTTAGCTTGACCTCGAAGCCCAGTATAGGATAGCTCGAGGCCCCGACTCTTGTTCACTCGGTTTGCTTGTCACACTATCTTCAAGCTCTTATCTTATTTTATAGTCCTACACTTAGTATATATTGCTTAACAACTAGCATAATAATAAATCACATATTTTTTAGAACCACAAAATCAAATTTAATTGTAATTACTATTTTCAAGATAAACAAGATGCCACCCTTATGCTCCGCATAACAAAAATCAAACCACAACAAATTACATGTTCTAGTATCATAACAATATGATATATAAACGCGTGCCACAACTGCTTAAAGGACACAACACTTTCCAAAATAACAATACCAATATCACCACAACACATAATCCAGTGTATAAGAATCTCAATAGCAACAAAATAAAATGGGGAAAGATAACTCAACAACGAACATTACTCCATTAAACGACAACCTCACCTAAAACATGTTAATGACTTTCAATAACTTCGCCTTTAACTAATTGCTTAAGAATAAACTCAATAATGAAGGTATTTCCTTGTAATAACAACTTTGAATTCTAATATATGATATAAGCTAACAACGAAAAAGATGGTCACGAGATAGCAACTACCTCTAAATGCATGATGATAACCCGAAAATGAAAGAATATCATGTAACAACAATTTCAATTAAGAATGACTCAGCAATAAAGGAGATCAGATTAAAATAAAATAGGTAACAACTTCAAATAAAGCGTATAAGAGTAAATTTTAGAAGATAAAGATATGACATATGCTAACAATTTCAAATAAATCATTTGAGAGTAAAGTTGACAAATAAAAG
This sequence comes from Nicotiana glauca, assembly GCA_026770625.1. NCBI lineage: Eukaryota > Viridiplantae > Streptophyta > Magnoliopsida > Solanales > Solanaceae > Nicotiana > Nicotiana glauca. The sequence continues at coordinate 71,634 of MU674142.1, read as the reverse complement.
ATATAACACGTTCAAACAACTTCAAATAAATACATGAAAAAAGCCTAACAGTATAATCCGGTCAATTTCGCCACGTATAAGTTGGGTAGACACTCATCACCTCATGTACACGTCTTCCACATAACTCAAAAAATACAATCAATTCAAAACCTAAGGGGTAGGTCCCCCACACAAGGTTAGACAAGATACTTACCTTTAAAAAGCTAAATCAATAGTGTAATTATACCTTTCTATGTGAAACAACCTCCGGACTGCTCGAATCTAGCCAAAATAACTTATTATCATAAATAAAATCCATAAAAAATAATTTTGGATAATAAATTTTTGATCTTTAAGGAAAGACAAAAAGTTAACTCCAAGCTTGCACCTCGGAACCCGACAAAACTCACAAAATCCAAACATACATTCCGATACGTGTCCAACCATACTAAATTTATCTAATTCTTACATTAAGTCGACCTTCAAATAATCATTTTTTGTGCTTTAGAAAGTTTTTTACAAAAACCCCCATTTCTTCAATTCAAATCACTAACTAAATGATAAAAACAAAGATGGAATCATGAAATATAATCAAGTCCGAGTCAAGAATACTTCTAACTCAAAAAGTTATAAAATCACAAAAGCCCTCAAAATATAGTACTTATAATTCTGCCCAGGCATTTACTCATCGCGGACAAGCCTTCGTGGTTGCTAAGAAAAAAATAACAGATGCCCAGAATGTTTTTCACGATTACGTAACCCTAGACACAAACGCAGGACATAGTCTTCAGCAGACTATGCGAACGCAGTGCCTCTCATGCAAACGTGAATATCAAATTACATATGCTCCTCTTCTGGCCCCCTTATACACGATCGCGATACCTGTTATGCAAACACGAAGGCAACAATCTTCCCAGCATCGCGAATGCAGTCTCCTCTTCGCGACCGTGAAAAACAAAAATGCCTGCCTCGACAGTAACTCTACGTGAATGTGACTACTTCATTGTGATTGCGATGAATACACCAGATATCAAAACTAGGAGTTCAAAAACATGTGTAATTGGCTCGTACCCCATCTAAAACACACTCAAGCCCTCCGTCACCCCGTCCAATCATACCAACCAATGTTATAACATAACGCGGACCTACTCAAGGCCTTAGATTATCACGACCCATTTTCCATAATAGGTCATGATGGCGCACGACACCGTTGTCAGGCCAGCCAATGCGAAAGTATGATTTAGTTCTCATTTTCCTTTTTACCAAAAACTAAGTTTAACAGGCTTTTCAAAGTTAAAGCTAAAGCCGTGAGTGATAACACTGAATTAGAATATTTATACAACCCAAAATAAATGTCTACTAACGTGTATGCCAGAACCTGGTGTCACAAGCTGCGGGCAACTAGTAGAATATACACAAAAGAATAATACACTATCCTACTATCTAAATCAGGAGAGACAGAAACAACAAAATACAAAGGAAAACTTCTTCGGCTGCGGATCGGCATGAAAGGAAAAACAGCTCACTGTAGAAGTCCCAAGAGTGCTCACTGATACGCACCAAAATGATGTACAGATCCAACTGCGTCAAATCCTGTTCATTTAACTACAGAAGCGTAGCATGAGTACATAAACAACATGTACTCAGTAAGTGTCCTGTCTAATCTTGAAGAAGTAGAGACGAGAAGTCGACTCGATACTTACTAAGGTCAAATTATATATATACACAAGTATAATGTGTTCAAATTATGGAAATTACAAGCATCTAATGTTTATGGAAAGTGGCATAAGTCAAGTACTTTACTGCATTAAGTTTATAATTTATCATTTGAGAAAATGGCAAAATAAAGCAAGTATAAGCTTTCCCACAATTAACATGCGCACATAGTACCGAGGCGATTTCCCAAACCAATAGAAATAAAATGTGCACTTGCCGAGGGTCGACGGCGCGCCTATAGATGCATCTATTCATACTGAGGCGATCGGCCCGATCCACAAATAAGGACAAAATATCAAGTTCACACACATGGCACATAAATTGTCAAAAACACCAAGCCAAACTTAAGTAGCTATACAAGTATGCTCTTATTCCATTTTTTAAGTCTCTAGTATACACTACGTGTTCATAATAACAAGTTAACATAAGAGATATATTTAATAGGCATGTTATGGTTCCTAAGCTACCCGGACATTCAACATAGTAGTAGTTACGCACGGGCTCTCGTCACCTAGAGCATACGTAGTCCCCGCATTTAGCAACAAATACTCAATCATTAATCCTATGGGGATAGTTCCCTCTTACGAGGTTAGAAAGGAGACTCACCTCGCTCCGAATCACACTTCCAATATCAAGAACAAGCACAACACCCTCAATACGAAGCCGAACGAGCACAAACTAATTAAACAACGTAAGAACTAGTTAATAGAGACATACAAGGTTGAATTCTAGCTATTTAAGCAATTTCCTAACCATTAACACAAGTTTCCTAAATCTCGACACCGGTCCCACCTGCCTAAATTCCAAGATTTTTCGTAGAAAGTTGTTCTCTATCACCTAAGGATCACAAATATATGATTTTTAGTTCATTACATGGCAAGTTACATGATTAAATCTTAGTTTTATTAAAATCCTAGGTCTAGCTCTAATCCTTGATTATCACTAAACTTTTAGTGTTTAATCTACCCAATATACATGTATTTAAGCTAAGGATGAAGGGAAATTACTTACCTTGCCAAGTTATGTGGAAACCCTCTTTTGGAAGAACCAAAATCGCCTAAGTGTAGAGTGAAGTGTGAAAGAAATGAGTTTGAGTTCGTATTAAATGAACCCTTCTGCCCCCAAACATTTTTGCATCTGTAGAAGAATTTTCGCTTCTGCAGAATCCGCTCCTGTGGAAATTGGCCGCTTCTGCGGCTATTGAAAATTGGGGCTGGACCGCTTCTACGGTCCGGGGGCCGCATAGGCAGAACCGCTTCTGCGATCCCTGGGCCGCTTCTACGGTTTCCCCTGGCCTGCACCTTCTCCGCTTCTGCGATCAAATGACCGTATCTGCGGTCCCGCTTCTGTGGTCCAAGAACCACAGATGCGGTTATGAAAGAAGCAACAAACTTCAGTCATTTTTCAAAGTCTAACTTCACTCGAGCCTCGTTCGTTTGACGCTCGGGGCTCCCGTGCCCCGTCCGAATATACCAACAAGTCTGAAATCATGAGGCGGACCTACTCGAACCCTCAAAACACTCAAAACAATGCTAAATCGAGGAATCAATCCCAAAACCAAATGAATCAAATCATTGAACTTCAAGTTCTTAAATTTCCTCCAACTGGTCAAAATGCCCTTAAACTACTCGGATTGACATCAAATTTTACGGGTAAGTCTTAATTAATATTTCGGACTTGTACTAAGTTTCGGAATCTAAATCCGCACCCGATACATAGGAAAACAATGATTTCTTAGTTTATTTAAATCTTTAAAACTTTAACTTAACAATTTCACATAAAAATTAATTACTCGGGCTAGGGACCTCGGAATTCAATTTTGGGCATACGCCCAGGTCCCATATTTTCCCACGGACCCTTAGAAATTGTCAAATCACGATTCTGGGTCCGTATCCCCAAAATGTTAACCAAAGTCAAACTTGGCCTTTTTAGAAAAACTTAAAGAACAAATGGACATATCCTTGCTCTAAACTCTCCTAACTTCCGAACCACCCGTCCCCGCAAGTCATAAATTATTTAAAGCAAGTGCGGGAAGTTTTATTTAAGGGAACGGTGTTCTAAAAGGCAAAACGACCAGTCGAGTCGTTGCATCCTCTACTTCTTAAACAAACAATCGTCCTCGAACGGACATAGAAAAGTACCTGAACTGCTGAATAAGTGGGGATATCGGCTCCGCATGTCCTCCTTGGAATCCTAGGTCGCCTCCTCAATTGGTTGGCCACTCCACTGGACTCTTACCGCAGAAATCCTCTTGGACCTCAACTGACAGACATGTCTATCAACAATGGCAACTTGCTCATCCTTGTAGCCCAAGCCCTCATCTAACTGGATGGTACTGAAATCCAACACGTGTGAATAGTCGACATGATACTTCCAAAGCATCGATACATGGAAGACTGGATGAACTACTGATAAACTGGGAGGTAAAGCAAGCTCATAGGCAACCTCTCCAACTCGCCTCAACACCTCAGAAAGGGGCCAATAAACCTTGGGCTCAACTTGCCCTTCTTTCCGAACCTCATAATGCCCTTCATGGGCGAAACCTTCAAGAGAACCTTCTCGCCAATCATGAATGATACATTGCGCGCCTTCTGATCCATGTAACTCTTCTTCGTGGACTGAGCTGTGTGGAGCCTTTACTGAATCAACTTTACCTTATCCAAGGCGACCTGAACTAAATATGTACCAAGTAACTTAGCCTCACCAGGCTCAAACCACCCGATAGGAGAACGACACCGCTGACCATATAATGCCTCATACGGGGCCATCCCTATGCCGGACTGATAGCTTTTATTATATGAAAATTCCGCCAAGGGTAAGAACTGATCCCACTGCCCTCCAAAGTCAATCACACATGCTCTAAGCATATCCTCTAAAATCTGAATTGTCCGCTCCGACTGCCTGTCGGTCTGAGGATGGAATGTCGTGCTAAGCTCTACGTGGGTCCCCAAATCACTCTGAACAGCTCTCCAGAAATGGGAAGTGAGCTGAGGGCCACTGTCTGATATGATGGAAATCGGCACACAGTGCAACCGGACTATCTCCCAAATGTAAATCTGAGCATATCTCTCCGCTGAGTAAGTAGTCGCCACTGGAATGAAGTGGGCTGATTAGTCAACCTATCCACAATAAACCACACTAAATCAACCTTTCGCAAAGTCCGCAGCAACCCTACCATGAAATTTATGGTGATGCGCTCCCACTTCCATTCCGGAATGGGCATCTGCTGAAGTGGGTCACTTGGCCTCTGGTGCTCATATTTGACCTGCTGGCAATTCAAACATTTAGCTACATACTCTACAATTCCCTTCTTCATCCTCCGCCACCAGTAATGCTGCCTCAAGTCATGATACATCTTCGTGGCACCTGGATGAATGGAGTACCTCGAACTGTGGGCCTCCTCTAGAATCCTCTCCCTCAAGCCATCAACATTAGGAACCCATACACGGCCCTAGAGCCGTAACACACCATCCTCGCCAATAGAAACCTCCTTGGCACCTCCCTGAAGTATTGTCTCTCTGAGAACCGCCAAATGTGGATCATCGAACTGTCGGGCCTTAATTTGTCCCAATAACGAAGACTGAGTAACCACACATGCTAAAACTGGGCTGGGCTCCGAAATGTCTAATCTCACAAGTCTGTTAGCTAAAGACTGAATGTCCAAAGCTAATGGTCTCATCTCAGCAGGAATGAATGCCAAGCTACCCATACTCTCCGCCTTTCTGCTCAAGGCATCCACGACCACATTCGCCTTACCTGGATGATAAAGAATGGTGATGTCATAATCCTTTAGTAACTCAAGCCATATGCGCTGCCTCAAATTAAGGTCCCTATGCTTGAAAAAATGCTGCAAGCTACGATGGTCTATATAAACCTCACATGACACTCCATACAAATAATGCCTCCATATCTTAAGAGCTTGAACAATCGCCGACAGCTCTAAATTGTGCACAGGGTAATTCTTCTCATGAATCTTCAGTTGACGTTAAGCATATGCAATAACTCGCCCCTCCTGCATCAATACACATCCCAAGACAACACGAGAAGCATCGCAATACACTGTATAATCCCTGAACCGGAAGGCAATACAAGAACTGGTGCCGTAGTCAAAGCCGTCTTGAGCTTATGGAAGCTCTCCTCACAATCATCGGACCAATAGAATGGGGCACCCTTTTGGGTCAATCTTGTAAGAGGTGAGGCAATAGATTAAAAGCCCCACACAAATCGCCGGTAATAACCTTCTAACCCCAAGAAACTCCTGATCTCGGTCACTGAAGTAGGACGTGGCCAACTCTGAACTGCCTTAATCTTCTTAGGATCCACCTTAATAACCTCTCCTGACTCTACATGCCCCAATAATGCTACCGACTCCAGCCAGAACTCACACTTGGAGAACTTAGCATAAAGTTGTTGCTCTCGCAAGGTCTGAAGCACTACTCTCAAATACTGCTCGTGCTCCCCCAGGCTACGTAAGTATATCAAGCTGTCGTCAATGAAGACGATGACAAAAGAATCAATATAAGGCCTGAACACCTTGTTCATCAAATCCATAAATGTCGCTGGAGCATTAGTCAGGCCAAAAACATCACCAGAAACTCATAGTCGCCATACCTAGTCCTGAATGCAGTCTTCGGAACATCTGAATCCTGAATGTTCAGCTGATGATACCCTGACCTCAAGTTGATCTTAGAGAACACCCTAGCACCATGCAGCTGGTCAAATAGATCATCAATACAGGGCAATTGATACTTGTTCTTGATGGTGACTTTGTTTAGCTGGCGGTAATCAATGCACATCCGCATAGTCCCATCCTTCTTCTTCACAAATAGCACTGGTGCACCCCAAGGCGATACACTGGGCCTAACAAACCCCTTTGCTAACAACTCCTCTAACTGCTCCTTCAGCACCTTCAGCTACTTAGGAGCCATACGGTATGGTGGGATAGATATAGGCTGAGTGCTGGGAGCTAAATCAATACAGAAATCAACATCACGATTCGGAGCCATGCCAGGAAGATCAGAAGGAAAAACATCGACGAACTCTCGGACTACTGGCACTGACTCAATCGTCGGAGACTCTACGGTGGTGTCTCGCACATAAACTAGATAAGCCAAACACCCCTTCTCTACCATGCGCTAAGACTTCAGGAAAGAAATAACCCTACTAGACGTATCAACTGTGGAACCCTTCCACTCTAACCTCAGCAACCCTGGCATCTCTAGTGAAACAGTCTTTGTATGGCAATCTAGAATGGCGTGATATGGAGATAACCAATCCATGCCCAGGATAACTTCAAAATCGATCATATCGAGCAACAGAAGATCCACTCTAGTCTCAAAACCACAGAAAGTAACCACGCAAGACTAGTAGATACGGTTCACAACCACAGAATCGCCCATAGGAGTGGACACATGAATAGGAACACCCAAAGGCTCAGGAGAAATGGCCAGGACACGAGCAAAAAGAGATGATACATATGAATAAGTGGACCATGGGTCAAATAACACTGATGCATCTCTACCGCTGACGGAAATAATACCTGTGATGACGACATCTGAGGCCAATGCATCTGGTCTGGCTGGAATAGCATAGAATCTAGCTGGAGCATCGACTGTCTGGCCTCCACCTAACTGAGGAGTAGGTGGCTGACCTCTCCCTGTCTGGCCTCCACCTCTGGATCTGCCTCTACCAGTCTGCCCTCCACCTCTAGGTGGCTGGGCCGCTGATGCTGGAGTCACGTGTTGCTGCCCCTGTTGTACTGCCTTGCCCCTAAGCCTGGGGCAGTATCTCCTCATGTGGCCTGTGTCACTGCACTCAAAACAACGTGGTGCGACGACCTGCTGTCCCTGATGACTCGTAGATCCCATGGGAGGAACCTGAATAGCCGGTGGACGATATGAAGTCTCCAGTATAGCACTAAAGTAAGGACCAGAAGGACCCTGAGGACCTGAATACCCACTGGAAGAACCATGAATAGCTGGCGGGTGGTAGGAACTCTCTGGCATGGCACTGAATTAGGGACGTGCTGGGGCACCCCGGGCGGGAGGTGGTGGTGCTGAAGATGGGGGCCTACTGGGCTGACCCCTCCCATGCTGACCTCTTCCCCTAGTTGGGGCACCTCTGAACTCTCCAAAGAATAGGGCTCTCTTGTCCTGCTATATCTGCTCCCTACCCCTCTGGCGATACCCCTCAATCCGGCGAGCAATCTCGACCACAAGTTGATACTCTGTACCCATCTCCACCTCTCGGGCCATACTCGATCGAATACTGGGCTGCAATCCGGCAACAAACCTCCACACTCTCTCTGCATCCGTAAGGAGTATCATAAGTGCATGGCGAGATAACTCAGAAAACCTCGCCTCATAGTCTGTCACAAACATCTGACCCTGCTCAAGGTGCTCAAACTGATACCGTAGCTCTTCCCTCTCAGAGGGTGGAATATACATATCCAGGAATAACTATACAAATGGACCCAGGTGATGGGAGGAGAACCGGAGGGTCTACCAAGGACATAGGACTGCCACCATCTACGGGCCCTGCCCTCAAGCTGAAAAGTAGTGAAGTTGACTCCATGCGACTCCAATATCCTCATAGCGTGCAGTCTGACCCTGCACCTGTCGATGAAATCCTGGGCGTCCTCATGACGCTCACCCCCGAAGACTGGGGGCGAAGTCTAGTCCATCTGTCTAGTAGCTTCTGCGGATCGAACTCCATAGCTGGCCTGGGCTGGGGTACCGCTGCAGCAACTGGCTGAACCCCCTCTGTGGGTAGTGCACCCGGAGTCTGATATACCGCAGTTGTATGACCTGGAGCCTGAGCAGTAGGGGTCTGTGCTCCCCCTCCAGCCTGCGAAGCAGCTGTGTCTGCTGAAAATAAACCAGCCTGAGTTATAATGTCCATGAACCGAAGCATACCGCCCATGACCTCCTAAAATCCCGGCGCAGTCATGAAATCCACCGGAGTAGGCACAGTTGCGAGCACCTCGCCCTGCTCCTCAACAATGGGATCCCCCATAGGGTAACTGGTGGTGCATCTGGAATAGCTCTTGGATGCCTGCATCCCCTACCACGGGCCGGCGCCCTCCCCCAGCCTCTACTTAGACCTCTAGCAATGGGGGGAACAACTCCTCCTAGGTCCGGAATGTCGGCGGTACGAGTCCTCACCATCTGTAAGAGAGTAGAATAGGGAAATTTAGCAGACTGACCACTGCACGATAGAAATGAATAAAGAGTAGTTTTTCCTAGTACCCTATAGTCTCTCGAAGATCAATACAGACATCTCCGTACCGAACTACAAGACTCTATTAGGTTTGCCCATAACCCGTGAGACCTACGTGAACGTAGTGCTCTAATACCATGTTGTCACGACCCATTTTCCATAATAGGCCATGATGGCCACCGACACCATTGTCAGGCCAGCCAACGCGGAAGTATGATTTAGTTCTCATTTTCCTTTTTACCAAAAACTAAGTTTAATAGGCTTTTCAAAGTTAAAGTTAAAGCCACGAGTGATAACACTGAATTAAAATAGTTATACAACCTAAAATAAACGTCTACTAACGTGTGTGCCAGAACCTGGTGTCACAAGCTACGGGCAACTAGTAGAATATACACAAAAGAATAATACACTATCCTACTGTCTGAATCAGGATAGACAGAAACAACAAAATACAAAGGAAGACTTCTTCGGCTACAGATCGGCATGAAAGGAAAAGCAGCTCACCATAGAAGTCCCAGGCATGCTCACTGATACGCACCAGAATGATGTCCAGATCCACCTGCCTCAAATCCTTTACATTTAAGTACAGAAGAGTAGCATGAGTACATAAACAACATGTACTCAGTAAGTATCCCGTCTAATCTAGAAGAAGTAGAGACGAGAAGTCAACTCGATACTTACTAAGGTCAATTAATTTATATACACAAGTATAATGTGTTCAAATCATGGAAATTACAAGCATCAACAGTTTATGGCAAATGGCATAAGTCAAGTACTTTGTTGCATTAAGTTTATAATTTATCATTTGAGAAAATGGAAAAATAAAGCAAGTATAAGATTTTCCACAATAAACATGCGCACATAATACCGAGGCGATGTCCCGAACCAACATAAATAAACTGTGCACTTGTCGAGGGTCCATGGCGCGCCTATAGATGAATCTATTCATACCGAGGCAATCGGCCTGATCCACAAATAAGGACAAAATATCAAGTTCACACACATGGCATATAAATTGTCAAAAACACCAAGCCAAACTTAAGTAGCTATACAAGTATGCTCTTATTTCCTTTTTAAGTCTCTAGTATACACCATGTATTCATAATAACAAGTTAACATAATAGATATATTTAATAGGAATGTTGTGGGACCTAAGCTACCCGGGCATTTAACATAGTAGTAGCTACGCACGGGTTCTCATCACCTAGTGTGTGCGTAGTCCCCGCATTTAGCAACAAATACTCAATCATTAATCCTATGGGGACAATTCACTCTTATGAGGTTAGAAAAGAGACTCACCTCGATCCAAAGCACACTTCCAATATCAAGAACAAGCCCAACACCCTCAACGCGAAGCCGAACGAGCACAAACTAATTAAACAATGTAAGAACTAGTCGATAGAGACTTACAAGGTTGAATTCTAGCGATTTAAGCAATTTCCTAACTATTAACACAAGTTTCCTATCACCTAAGCATTCCGAACTAATTTCCTAACATCGGGCCCGCGTGCCCGGATTCCGAGACTTTTCGAAGGAAGTTGTTCTCTATCACCTAAGGATCACAAATATATGATTTCTAGTTCATTACATGGCAAGTTACATGATTAAATTTTAGTTTTATTAAAACCCTAGGTCTAGCTCTAATCCTTGATTTTCACTAGATTTTTAGTGTTTAATCTACCTAATATACATGTATTTAAGCTAAGGATGAATGAAAATTACTTACCTTACCAAGTTATGTGGAAACCCTCTCTTGGAAGAACCCAAATCGCCTAAGTGTAGAATGAAGTATGAAAGAAATGAGTTTGAGTTCGTATTAAATGAACCCGTTTGCCTCCAGACATTTTTGTATATGTGGAAGAATTTCCGCTTCTGCGGACTCCGCTTATGCGGAATCCGCTCCTGCCGAAATTGGCCGCTTCTGCGGCTTTTGAAAATTGGGGTTGGACCGCTTCTGCGGTGTGGGGGCCCCATTGGCGGAACCGCTTCTGCGGTTTCCCCTGGCCTTCCCCTTCTCCGCTTTTGTGGTCAAATGATTGCATCTGCGGTCCAAGAACCACAGATGCTGTTATGACAGAAGCAGCAAACTTCAGTCATTTTCCAAAGTCTAACTTCACTCTAGCCTCGTTCGTTTGATGCTCGGGGCTCCGTGCCCCGTCCGAACATACTGACAAGTCTGAAATCATGAGGTGGACCTACTCGAACCCTCGTAACACACAAAACAACTCTAAATCGAGGAATCAACCCCAACCAAATGAATCAAATCATTGAACTTCAAGTTCTTAAATTTCCTCCAACGGGTCAAAATGCCCTTAATCTATTCGGATTGACACAAAATTTTACAGGTAAGTCTTAACTGATATTTCAGGCTTGTACCAAGTTTCGAAATCGAAATCCGAACCTGATATGTAGGAAACAATGATTTCTTAGTTTATTTAAATCTTTGAAACTTTAACTTAGCAATTTCACATAAAAATTTATTACTCGGTCTAGGGACCTCGAAATTCGATTCCGGGCATACGCCCAGGTCCCATATTTTCCCACGGACCCTAAGAAATGGTCAAATCACGATTCCGGGTCCGTTTCACCAAAATATTGACCGAAGTCAAACTTGGCCTTTTTAGAAAAACTTAAAGAAGCAAATGGACATATCCTTGCTCAAAACTCTCCTAACTTTCGAACCACCCGTCCCTGCAAGTCATAAATTAGTTAAAGCAAGTGCGGGAAGTTTTATTTAAAGGAACAGGGTTCTAAAACACAAAATGACCAGTCGGGTCATTACATAGATCATATCAAACAACATGAATCCTTTGAATCGCACCTCAGTTCAAGCCTAACAAATTAATGAACTTTTGAAATTGCATAACCCACGTCGAATCATATCAAACCAACCCGGAATGACCTCAAATTTTGCATGCAAGTTCCAGATGACACAATAGTGCTATACAAACTCTCGAAATTACAATCCGAACCCGATATAAAAAAAGTCAACTCCCGATCAAACCTCTCTATCCTCCAAACCTTCAACTTTTTAATTTTCGCCGAAAAACATAAATTAGCCTGCGGACCTCCGAATAGGAGTCCAAATCCGAACATACGCACAAGTCCAAAATCACCATACAAAGCTAATGGAATCATCTAAATATTGTTCCATGGTCCTCCACACTCCGATCAACTCTTACCACTTAAATCTTCTAAAATAAGAATGATCCTTCCAAACCAATCCCAAGTTACCCAAAAACCGAATTCGACCACACACGTAAGTCAAAATGCATAAGATGAAGCTAGTCGAGACCTTAACCCACCAAATGGTACGCTAATTCTAAAAATGACCGGTCGGGTCGTTATAAGGTCTAAAAAATGAAGTAAAATGAGCTAAGTCCCAATATTCAAACCTTTTACCCAGTTGTAGATAGCAGTTACCAATTCTTGTTCGCAGTTGCAAAGTTCACAAATGCGAATAGTGTTTGAGCCCTAAGATGTCGCAAATGCGACTAAACCTTTGCATTTGTGAAGGACCAACCCCTTGCAAAAGCGAAGCAAGCTTCACAAAAGCAAAGATGTCCCACCACTCACAATTGTCGCAAACCACCTCGCAAAAGCGACATGAACTTCACAAGTGCGAACTTGTCCAATCCCTTTCCAAGTTTACAAATGTGAGGCTTGCATTTGCAAAAAGACACTCGCAAATGCGATGTCTGCAGCACTAGAAATACCCAGCTATGCCAAAAATAGTCTGAAACTCATTCAAAACTCACCCCTGTCCTTGGGGCTCTAATCCGAATATTCACACAAGTGTAATAACAACATAAGAACTCTTTTGTAAGTTAAAATCATCAAAATAACATCTAAAATAAAAAATCAAACAAACAAACTCAAGAACTTCAAAGTTAATACTTTAAATTTCTAATTTTCACATAATGCGCTGAAACGGCCTCGGGTCTAATAGGACCCTAACCAAATATGCATATAAGTTAAAAATTATTATACGAACCTATCGGAGTCGTTAAAACTCCTATATGAGGTTGTTTACCAAAAATGTTGATTGTGGTCAAATTTAGCCATTTTCAAGTTCAAAAATCAAGTTTCTTTAAAAATTCGCATTTGGACTTTTCCGAAATTGATACTGACATGCACGCAAGTTATAAATCATCAAATAGCGCTATGAGAGGCCTTGAATCATAAAAAGGGGAGCTAAAACTAAAAACAATCTATCGGGTCGTTACATATTTATAAAATTTAGCTAGCTTTTACTATTTACAAAAATATCAATAGTTTTTAAAAAAAATAATATATTAATATGATCAACATACATTACATATAACTTGTATAGAACTTTTTATTGTATTGAATTCGGTCAAAAGATACAAGTTCCATACAACTTATATTTGTATATAACTTTTTTGTTGTAAAGAATCTAGTCAAACACATACAATTTATATACAACTCACATACAACTTGCATACAAATTTGTTAGTTGTATATATTTTATATATTACGACATACAAAATATATACATTTTATTTATGGCTTCCTCTTCGAGTAATCTAAAATTCCAATTAAACCAACTCGAATTTTCACCAAACTCTCGCAAAATTGCGATATAAACTTCAAAGAACATTCTCAGTCTTTTGCAGCAATACCTAATCCAAACAAATAATAATTTCTCAATATCCAATTTTCAAATTCAAACTTCCAAGTTTAAAATGGCTATCAATTCAGTCATTCATTTTTGGATGTTCATTGTAAAGGTTGCTGACATTTCATAATTAATATAGAAGCTTTATACTAAGGTCCATTTATTTCACCTCCGCTTTATTTCTTTTGGTTGGAAAGATAGACTATATTATAACATGCTAAACAAGTACAGTGTATTTGTTTAGTGGATCCATACAAGGAATCCATTGTGCAAAACTATGGCTTGTTGCTTGTTCTCCCACCTGGGAAACAGTACTAGTACTAGAAGTAGTAGTTACTAAAGAGATTGTACTATCACACATAATAGATAAACTAGAGAGAGATTGTGTAGAATTCCTAGTATTTTTCTTAGGCATCATGTTGTGAATTGTGCCCGTGTGATCTTGTTCATAACAAGACATAGAAAAAGGTGGTGGTGTCTCAAAAGTAGGCAGTGCTCCTGTGCATGTGTTGCTCCATATCTAGCTAAACTATCTGCTACACAATTCTGCTCTTTGTAGATACCTTGTACTGATGGACTACCCAGCTGTTGGAGCAATAACCTGCAGTCATTAATGATATTAGTAAAATGTATTGTAGGTGAATTGAACATATCGATTATTACATGTGCATCCGTCTCAATGATGATTGGTTAGAGCTGTTTTTGGATAGCAATTTGTAATCCTTTGAGGAGTGCAAGAAGTTCTATTTGAGCACTTGGGCTTGCTTTCAAAGATCCTGCAAAGCCTATAATCCAATTGCTTTGGTGATTGCGGAAAACTCCACCAATACCATAGTTGCTTTGATTAGGGGAGCAAGATCCATCAATATTTAGTTTATAAAAAGTATGATTTGGTGGATGCCATTTAATATAGATAGGGGACTTTGAATTATTCTTAACTGAATGATTTGTTAAGAAGTGATATTTAGTCGCCCTTGTTAAAATTGAAGACATATTTAAAACTCGTCTTGATGTTCGAAAATAAATTTGTTTCTTATAATCCAAAGTTTCCATAACGCAAAAGGAATCAAAGTGGTATAAGGATTTTTTTGGGGAGTCGATACTAGTGGGTTATGTATAAGTTTGTACAGCCAATTCATACTATCATTTTGAGATATTAAGGAGGTGTTACTGGGAAGTGGGAACCTAAGGCTTTCCAAAGTTGTAGGGCGTTAGGACAATGTTAATATAAATAACTAATTGTTTCAGTATCATTGTGACACCGAGGACAAGTTGCTGAACTGGTAATACCTAGTCGTATAAGATACACAGCCGTTGGGAGTCTGTCATGGCAAATTAATCATAGGAAAAAGGGTATTTTAGGAGGAATTGGAAGTTTCCAAATCCACTTGTATGAGGTGATTGTGCCCACTAGGTCTAGTAGTGTTTATTAGATTCTTGTACATTGAGTTAACAGAGAAGATACCATTCTCTGTTAGATCCCAGAAAATTTTGTCATAAGTCATGGATACAAGTGGCATATAAATATTATCAATTGGGGGAAATATATGCGAAGGTAAGTCAAAAGGTACTTTATCAAGGTGCCATCTATTATTGTAATAATAATTAGATAGTAATTTATTCTCCTCAAATTGAGGCATAGGACCATAAATGCATTAAATTATGGCAAAGCCACGGGTCATTCTAGAACCTAACATGTTGTCCCGTTGTAATATCCCATTTATAACCTAAACGACAGTAGGTCCAGCCATTAATTATATTACACCAAGTATTAGAAATTCTATAATTTATTAAGGATTCCAGGAGTACATAAATATTTAAAAGAACTTTTGCCCCCAACTATTGTGGATTATTAAACATTCTCCATGCAAGGCTTGCATGTAGTGATTGGTTTTTTGTAGTCAGATTTTGAATACTTAAACTATAACACTCCGCACATTCAGATTAGGTATGAATGAATTAAAGGAGTAGTAAGGTTATATTATGGAAATATAAAGTCCCATCGGGATGATTATGGGTGAAAATAGTTGTTTCAAAACCAAGATGGAAAGTAAGATGCACAAGATTTGACAAAATCGACCAAGTTTGCAGAAGGTCTGTCTTACAACACATTCTACTGAAAATGTGTAAAGAATTGAGGAAACCTCAAAGCATGAAAGTCGTATGCCACTGAAATATCCTTCAAATGATATATTATGGAGCCCAAACAGACCTCTGTGGAAGGACGCAATTACTAAAGACATACCACCCAGTTATTTTGGCGGACAACGAAGCTCGCTCGCTTCGCCAAAGTAGACGCGGATTTTTTTATTCCTTTATATTATGGACACATAAAGTTCCATCGGGATGATTATGGGTGAAAATAGTTATTTCAAAATCAAGATGGAAAGTAAGATGCACAAAATTTGACAAAATCGACTAAGTTTGCAGAATGTCAGTGTTACAGCAAATTCTAGTGAAAATGTGTAAAGAACTGAGGAAAACGCAATGCATGAAAGTTGTATGCCATTGAAATATCCTTCAAACAACATATTATGGAGCCCGAACGGATCTCTGTGGAAGAAGTTATGACCCAATTACTAAAGACATACCACCCAGTTATTTTGGCGGACAGCGAAGCGAGCTCGCTTCGCCAAAGTAGACGCGGATTTTTTTCTTCCTTTGAATGCAATGGACAGCGAAGCAAGGACACTTCGCTAGAGTAGACAGTCCTAGATCTTTTAATCCAATTTTAGGGTTCATTTTTCCCTATTTCTTTTGGACGAATTTTGGGGTCTTCTTCCACCCTCTCAAGAC
Organism: Nicotiana glauca; assembly: GCA_026770625.1. NCBI lineage: Eukaryota > Viridiplantae > Streptophyta > Magnoliopsida > Solanales > Solanaceae > Nicotiana > Nicotiana glauca. The sequence goes on along the minus strand of MU674142.1, from coordinate 55,286 downwards.
CTCCAACCCCTCCCATCTTCAAGGTAAGCAATATCCATTAACTTGGTGTGAAATTAAATCATTCTTATACTAGTATTGATGAAATATACTCATAAAACACATAGATCTTCAAGAAATTCCTTCAAGAACTCAAAGGAGGGTTTTGCAAGATTTCTTCCAAAAAGGTAATCCTACACCCTTAGACTTACATGTATGGATTTATTAAGGGAATATGAGTATGAATAAGTATTGGAAAAATTATTATAGTTATTGGAAACCATAAGTTCCCAATTTAATTACACAACTATCATAGAGATTGAAAGATGTTTATTTAATGGAACTTTATTGGTTAAGGGTGTTGTTTACCTTATGGGTAATATAGAATAATGTTGATTATAACCATTTGAGACTTTAGAATTTATCTAGGAGCAAGAGAATGAGTTATTGGGTGTAGATACACCATTAATATGGACTATGAAGTTTTATGTCACCAAGTGTTTGAGAAAATGCTTAAGTGACTAAAACATGAGAATTATTGCTAATATGGAATCCTTTTGACTTGTATTGATATAGATTAAAGTTGAAAGGGTTGGCGAATGTTGTATTACGCTTAAGGCCAGGAAGTTAAGGTATGTGAGGCTAACTCTCTATGTTTGGGAATGTTAATGATTCTCCCTACATTACGCTTCTTTTACCATGTTATCAATTGCCTCAGAAATATAGTTAAGCCTAATTCCTTGAATAGTTGTAGAACTTCTATTCTCTAGGTTTATAACTCATTCATGACTTTCATTCTGAACGTTGTGAGATTAGTTCGCATTCAGTATAGACTTGGGTTTGATGTCCCTGAGTCTTAGTATAGCTTACTCAGCATGTCATAAACAGTTCCAGTTTCAGTGTTCATAATCAGTTCAAGAATACATGTCTCAGTCTAGTCCTATTCAGTATTTCAGTATTATGTAACTCAGTTTGATCTAGTATTCTAGTATCATGTAACTTAGTGTGATTCACTATTTTATTATCATGTATTGCAGTTTGATTCTCAGTTCCTGAATGTTGAACATCTGTATTTGAGCCTGAGGTCATAGTTTATATGCTTTATGCATACTTGGGCCTGAGGCTGTAGTTTATGCTTTATGCATGTTTAGGCCTGAGGCTGTAGTTTATGCTTTATGCAATTTTGGGCCTAAGGCGGTAGTTATGTATACGTATACTTGGGCCTGAGGCCGTAGCCTGTGCACATATATAATGGGTTTGAGGCCGTAGCTTATTCAGATAAACAGGTTGTTCATAATTCAGAAGAGGGAGTATTCATATCCTTACTTCCTTTATTCAATTCAGTTATCAGTTATCAGTTATCAGTTATAGTTTTAGTTATTAGTTCAATTATCAGTTATCAGTTTAGTTATTAGTTATCAGTTATCAGTTTAGTTATCAATTACCAGTTATCTTTTCAGTTATCAGTTCAGTTATATTTTCAGTTATCAGTTACCAGTTACCAGTTATCTTTTTAGTTATCAATTCAGTTATTAGTTATCTTTTCAGTTAGCACTCCAGTTTCAATTTCAATAGTTAACATTTCAGTTATCAATTATCAATTCTCAGTTACCTGTTTAGTTTCAGTTTCAACATTTATAATTCTTTATTTTAGTTGCTTTACATACCAGTACAATTCAAATGTTCTTACGTCCCTTTTGCTTGGGGCCTGCATCTCACAATGCAGGTAATAATTTATAGTTTGATGATTCAGAGCACTAGGATTCTCATACCAGCTATTTGGTGATCCCAGTTCTTTCGGGGCATTATCATAACTTTACGGTCTTCAATATTTTCAGACAACCAATGTTTTTAGTATTTCAATAGAGGCTTCATAGACTAGAGTAACAGTTAGACAGAGTCGCAGGTTTTTCACATTAAGCTATGTTGGCTACAAATATGTTTCAGAATTATATTAGTATTTCCGCATTTTGATTTATAACATCCAGAATTTTTAGTATATCAATATGTGTTAGTTTATCTTCTGCATTCAGTATGTTATGATACCACATATTTATTCCGCTAGCCAATTGGTTTGCTCGGTCACATGTAGTCAGGCACTATGTGCCGTATTACGTCCAGGCCCAGGTTCGGGGCGTGACAAAGCTTGGTATCAGAGCACTAGGTTCAAGAGTCCTAGGGAGTCTATGAAGCCGTGTCTAGTGAAGTTTCCTTTTATATTTGTGTCGGCCACTCATATAAAAGGCTAACTACCAGGACATTCAGGATTGTCACACTTCTTTCTACTATAGATCGTGCCATGAAGCTTAGAGCGATAGTTAACCTTCTCTTCCTATCGAATTTCAAATGTATTGGATGCCTAAGCAACGTGCAGGAAAAACCTAAGGTTCTATGGAGGACAATTGTCTATTCCCCTTTTTTCTAAAATGGGGTTCGGAATCGGGTATACGTCATTCGGGAGGACAACTCTATTCCCTTGCGAGAATTGGGTTTTTTTGAGTTTGAAGAGTCTCCACCTAATGATTATAGTGCATTAGGACACTTTTAAGAAAGAATTGAGATGAAGAACCAGAGTTTGAGTAAGGTCTAGAAATTATCTCGAAGGGAAGGTGTTAGGCACCCCTCAAGATCCACTAGTGTGGTCCCGACCATATTACAATTGTGACTTTAAGCAATGAAGAAGACAAGTAAAAAATAAAGAAGAGGGTTTTCACATAGTACAACAAACAAGTTTAAGAGTTTGAAAACAAATAAACAGGAGTAGAAAATACAGGAAGTTAGTTTGAAAGAAAACTTTAAAAAACAAGTAAAAAAAGGAAAAGGGGTCCTAGGTTTGTAAATAATATGAATCACATCAATGCAATATACAACAATCACTCCTCAGAAAAGGGGTCGCACGTGATATTAGCGCACCGGTCATCATATCCATACTCTACCCTTCCCATCCCATTAAGGTAATAAAGTGCGTAATGTCTTGTTACTTATTGCATGCTAGTAACCATCCCGATCCTATCAGTTCCGGAGGCGTTTGGGACTACTAATCCTAAAGGGAAAGGGATTTTGGGCTTTTGAGAGTTTTCAAAGGACAAAATACTAAGGCGTCAATCAAAACACACAATGCAAGTAAAGGGGAAAGCAAATAGGCAAGTAGGGCTCAAGTAAGCCTCCTTGAATCAGATAAAGCCATAGAGTTTAACATGTCTTGCACGTACTGGTTTGGTCTTAAATTAAAAATAAAGCGATAAGCGGACTGGTTCAACACATATTTTTAGACAAGAAGTCCACATTAGGCTCGCTCGAATGCAGTTGTCTAAGACTGATCCAGTTGATTAACTAGCCCTTTGTCTATGTGCTAGATAGAACTACTGATCTTAAAACACAAACTGATTATAAAGAAAAAATTACAGAGTAAAAAAAATAGATTTCAAAAAAGGGTACTGGTTTGTTACAAAAATGGTTTAACAACTAAAAAAAATGAGTTTTGGGAGGCATACTGGTTAGGAAAAAGAGCTACCAATTTTAACAAAAGAATTGAGTTGCAGACTGATTAGAAGATATTTATCAGATAAATATAAAAAATGAATTTAGGCCGATTTGAAAAATGTTTACCCGAGTTAACGAGAGTAAGTTTCATAAAGAATACAATGATTTGATTGTGAGAAAAAGTTTTAAGAGTTCAGAAAGGTTGAAGGAAATTGCTTGTTTTAGTAAAATCGATATTGTTTTAAACAAGTGAGATGATTCTGGTTCGAAATCCCTATAAGCATGCTTTCTATACGTTACTGCTTCTTGATACCTTTTCAAACACCATTAGAAGCCTTATAAACAATGATATATATATATGCCATTTTATTATTAAACCTAACTGTTTGCCTAATGACTTTATTATATGTAGAAATGCAAACCCCTATAGGCATGGTGTCTATATGCTTAGCTGCAGAAATCAAAGGTTAAATCCTACAGGCATACTTTCTACATGTGAAATTGCACAAATTAGAAATAAAATCCTATAGGCATATTTTCTACCCTTTGTGCATAAAAGTAACCCCCTCCCTTTTCACTAAATCCCCATGATTTTGTACAAATTATTACATACCAGTAGAAAAAGACTGAAATTAAAAGTACATCAGGAATTATCAGCTACATCCGAGTAGCCTAATTCAGACTTAGTATCTAGCAATATGAGGTTGAACTACTTCCGAGATCAAGATTTCCAAAGCCTTATCTTATCTAGGGTGTTTCAGAGATCTAAGAAGTTTCAGGAACCCCAGGTAGTGCTTACACCCAAGATATTAATCAGAATGAGTTATAGTGCAGTGTGAAAGAGCCAGCCCTCAAGTGTCCAAGTTCAGAGGGAGCTCATGATCCCAAGGCAAGGATCACAAGAGAGGGGCAAAACTTAAGTTCTAAGAATTAGTGCAAGTGCAATAGGGGGGGGGGGTAAGGAGTGCCAAGGCAGGCTGGTGGTCATACCTAACCATAAGGTAGGCTGGCACACCCCTGACCAAGCCTGTTCAGCCAGCAAATAAGAGCACCGACCTATTGAAGGTCAAACTATGGTCTGGACAGTGATTAGGACACTGCCAGACGAAGGTCTCAAGCTCAGGATACATATAACGGGGAAGGGGAAGGGGTAATCGAAAGAGTTTAGGACTCAGGGAGTCCAGTCCATATACATGAAAAACAATGTCAAGTGTTGTCATGTTTTCTGAACCATAACTCAATATACAAAAGGACTAGGGATAGGGATTCATGTAAGCACAGAGATAAGCAAGTAAAATTACAGCATAGGAACAGTAAGACAAACAAAGGAAAGGCTGAAGAATAAACGTGTAGTGGAGAGGCAGAAATTAAACAAAGAGAGATATACCCGTTGCAGAAAAAGCAAGCAAAGAAAAGCAGGATACTTTCAAGCCAAGCCACAATAAAAAAAGAACCTTTATGCTTGTGAGTTCAGAGAACTTGAATGCTTAAAAAATTCTAAGTGTATTTGAGAGTAAGAAGTAATGACTTGTTCGTTTTTTTTAAAAGAGAAGAAGAAGATGTATTTATAGTTTTTTTGAAAACGAGTAAAAAGTGAGGTAGTAAGCCATAGACATGGAAACATTCACTACTCAGAATCAATTACACAAGTGATTGCCCTTAATTAAGGGATCTCTTGTTAACGGGCAGTGATAGGTTTAAAAAATAAGGAAGGAAATCAATTTAAGAGGCAGACTGATTATTGCCATAAAAGGAGTAGTAAAATAATACTACAAGTGATTAAGTCCAAGTACAGGAACATACTTATTTGGGAAAGGATTCAGTAAGGCAAAACAAGGAAAGAAATCAATTAACACATAACAGGCGAATGAAATCAGAACTTCACAAAGGGAAAGTTCGAAAATCAGTCACAAGTTTAAAGATCAATCAAAAAAAGAAACTCAATATATAAATAAGGTGCACAAACACTATACATGCGAGGCCAAACTATGGAAAAAGGAAACATCGTACAGTAATAGCATAAAGCTAATAGACATCAAGCATTCATAGCATTATAGTCACGTAGGTCAAGTTTCAGGGACTTAGTAATAGAGAGAAAGATCAGAAGCATGCAAAAGTCAAGTGAAGACCTTTCTGAAAATATAGTCGAGTTTGACAGATAGCAAGAACTCAGAATAAAATGAATCACATAAAGAAAAGGGATGATGAAACAAAGGAATTTCAAATCAAGTCGAGCAATTTCAAACAGATGCAATCCACTAGCAATTTCAGGAACTCGCATAAAACCCCAAAGAAATTAGGGTTTTCAACACTAAAAGATGATAAACAAATGAAACAACCAACAAATAGTCTCAGATTCTCAAACAAATCCCAAAATTTAAGGTTTTCCACACCAATCAAACCTAGAGATGGTAAGCAAATGAATCGAACAAAATATTAGCAAACAGACTCAGAAACCCTAATTTGAAATCAAAGGATTTTCGAAAAGGAAATTTGGGAAAAACACTTGAAATGTCAAATATAGCATAGATCTAGCACAGATCTAAGTAGATAACAAAAACAGGAACCTCGAATAGGCTAGGGTTTCTGAGAAACCTAGAAACGAGAAAGGCTCGAAAGAAACAAGATCAGATCTGGAGTCGATAAGGTCGGAATCAGGCTTAGGAGGCTAAGTCACGCCGGAGCAAGGTTGGAGATGGCTGGAAACCTCGAATCAACAAAGGTCTGAGTGAAGACCCTCAAAGTCTGGCCTTGAACCTTCAGGTATCAAGCACGTGAGAGCAGCATGGGGTGAGTATAGCCCATCCATGGCTTGGGCGGCCATGAATTCCGGTGAGTTTAGGGTTGAAAATGGCAGAAAGCGATTAGGTTTTTGAGAGAGTTCAAGAGAGTTCGAGAGAAAAGGGAGTTAGAGGCGGAGTCTTTGAAAGGATGGGGCTAGGGTTTAGGGGTCGTTTGAAATTAAAAAGGAAAGGGGGAACAGTGGCCGTTGATCTAAATGATCAACGGCCAGGATCAAAAGGGTTGTGGGTTGGGTCGGTTAAATGAGTATTGGGTCGGGTAATTGGGTTTGAATTGGGGGGCCAATTTGGGTTGTAATTGAAATGCAATTGGGGTTAGATTTTAAATAGCCAATTCTTCCCCTTTTTTATTTTATTTTATAAAAAAATGGTAATAATGGTTTTAAAAGCAAATTAAAAATACTGAGTAAACAAATATTATATAAATATTAACTTAAAATACTAGAATTAATTTTATAATTATAAAATGCTATTAATCACAAAATAGGTTATAATTACAATTATATGCAATTTAGCTTTAAGAATGCCAAATAAATTTGTAAAAATAGGCAAAAATTACCTTAATTATATCTTGGCACAAATGTGAGAATAAAATGAGTTATTAACCAAAAATGATAATTATGGGAATAATTATTGGATTTTATTGTATTAAAATAGGCAATAAATTGGTTTAAAAATCATTAAAAATGTCAAAACTCCCGGGTGCGCTTATATATGCACATATATGCTATTTTGGAAGGATTTTGGGTATAAAATTACCTAGGAAAAATTTGGGTTTTAACAGCTGTCCTTCTTTATCCGGGAAGGATGAAAGAGTTGTCGGGTAAAAATATGATGGCCAATTTAGACCGGAAGCGGCAATTTGAAAAGGATTTGACCGAGCTCTGGTTTCTGAGCTGCCTACATATCCGCGGTTTACAAGAATCAAGCAATATGTAGTTCAGGAACCATTGACGGAATGTGCCGATAGAGATCTGAAAGAGACGGATACGATGTTTAGATGGCAAGAGGTATTTGAAGTCTGATAGGTTGCGGGAACCGGAGCAGGATCGCTCCTGCTGAGACAGTCGTTGCTAGACGGTGTACCTGCAAGTGAGAAATATGGGCATATATCGTGCATAAACTTAAATGTGATGCAAGTTAGGATGACGCCCTTAGACCATGACGTCCTGGGCCATGAAGTGCAAAATAAAAGATTTGCAAGCTATGAAATGATGTTCTCGGGCTATGATAATGGTGCCTTCGAACCATGATGCCTTTTAATAATGATGTGCAGGATATAAAGTGAGGTCCTCGGGCCATGATATGGTGTTCTCGGGCTATGAAGATGATGCCTCCGAACAATGAAGCCCTCAGACGGTTTGGCGGTATTTCAGCCCATGAAATGCAAGATTTGGTGATATTTTAGCCAATGTGAAGGATAAGTCTAAATGGCGATATTTCAGCCAATAGGAATTTAAATAAAGTTGGCGATGTTTCAGCCGATGTGAAAAAATATAAATGGCGATATTTCAGCATAAGTTTAGATGATGATGGGGATTTAGATATAACTGGCGATCTTTTAGCCGATAAAGAAGGATAAATATAACTGGCGATCTTTCAGCCGATAAAGAAGGATAAATATAAATGGCACTATTTCAACCGATACGAGGGATTTAAACAAAAAATGGCGATGTTTCAGCTATGCAAGATTTAAATGAAGCTGACGGTATCTCAGTCGATGCAGATAGAGGTGGCGGTATTTCAGGCATGCAGGATGGAGACACCGCTTAGTCTCGGAAGGCAGAAAGGTAGCCTTATGAAATGCAAGAAAAATACAGGATGGAGGTAGTGCTTAGCCTCGAAAGGCAGAAAGGTAGCCTCAAGTAATGCAGTAAAATGCAGGATGGAGACAGTGCTTAATCTCGAAAGGCATAAAGGTAACCTCATGCAATGCAGGAAGAATGCAGGATGGAGACAGTGCTTAGTCTCGGAAGGCAGAAATGTAGCCTTATGCAATGCAGGGAAAATGCAGGATGGAGATAGTGCTTAGTCTCGAAAGGCAGAAAGGTAGCCTTATGCAATGTAGAAAAATACAGGATGGAGACAGTGCTTAGTCTTGGAAGGCAGAAAGGTAGCCTTATGCAATGCAGGAAAATGCAGGATGGAGACAGTGCTTAGTCTCAGAAGGCATAAAGGTAGCCTTATGCAATGCAGGAAAATGCAGGATGGAGACAGTTCTTAGCCTCGAAAGGCAGGAATGTAGCCTTATGCAATGCAGGAAAATACAGGATAGAGACAATGCTTAGTCTTGGAAGGCAGAAAGGTAGCCTTATGCAATGCAGAAAAATGCAAGATGGAGACAGTGCTTAGTCTCGGAAGGCACAAAGGTAGCCTTATGCAATGCAGATGGAGATAAGGCTTAGTCTCGAAAGGCAGAATAGTAGCCTTATACAGAAATGCAGATGGAGAAAGTGCTTAGTCTCGAAAGGCAGAAGAGTAGCCTTATGCAGAAATGCAGATGGGGACAGGGCTTAGTTTCGAAAGGCAGAAGAGTAGCCTTATGCAATGCAAGAATGTAAAAGGACGAAAAGTAGTGAGATCTCTTAGCTGATAGCTGATTATGATATCGTGACTGCTGGGGATGTTGTGTACGAATAGCAATTACGAATAAATGGTGATTCTGAGAAGTTGCATTCTTGGGAAAGTATGCATGCATAGATATACCTGACGATCTTGCGAGTCGAGCGCCTGCATCTAAAGAAAAATCGTGAGTTCTGTAAGGGGAAAGATTTGTTTGTTTTCCCCTGGCTTCTGGCGTTGTGTATCATTGGGGTAGCATCACTAAACAACAAAAATTCGAACCATAGTTATGCATGATTTAGTAAATATAATGTAAGTATACAATAAAAAATAGCTTTCTTTAGATGAACCAACGGCTGCGACGCGGTTCAAGACATTGCAACCTCTCTCGCTCCGGAATTTTGAGGGTCCTCCGCAAAATTCTACCCCTGTTTACTGGGGTGGCACTTCTAACGGCCGTGCTGAATGGTTGAAAAATCAGCTTCAAAATTTTGAGGGCCCTTCTCAAAATTTTGCCCCAGTTTACTGGGGTGGCATTCCTGGCGATAAATGGCTGAAAACTAACTTCAGAATTTTGAGGGTCCTCCCCAAAATTCTTCCCCAATTCTGATAGCAGGGGGGAAATGAAATTTTTATTACATTGTGATCGAACCCATAGGGCTGCCTACGTATCCCCTCTTAAACAGGAATCAGGTCAGGCGTAGTTCAAATTACATCATAAAGGGAATTATAAGTGGTTACACATAGTATCATTTCACTACATCTTAATTGATTAGCTTTGTCCAGACTTCTCAGTCCATCTCTGCAAGAATAAGGGCTCCTCCGATTAGAACCCGGTGAACCATGTACGGACATTGCCAGTTGGGAGAAAATTTCCCCTTGGCTGCATCTTGAAGTGGGAATATTTTCTTCAACACCAGCTGCCCCGGTGTAAACTTCCTTGGCTTAACTCTTTTGTTGAAGGCTTTGGACATTCTGTTCTGATACAACTGACCGTGGCAAACTACATTCATCCTTTTCCCATCTATGAAGGCTAACTTCTCGTAGCGACCTTTTACCCATTCTGCATCATCCAACTCTGCTTCTTGTATGATCCTCAAGGAGGGAATTTCTACCTTGACGGGGATGACAGCTGTAAGGCCCCAAAAAATTTCGCTAAGTAATTTAGTATTTTGTAGTGTCACGCAGGCTTATTATAATATGTTTATATGCTATTAACATGGTGGTCATCAATTGTATTTGGTAGATATGTGTATTAGTCTTATGTTAAGTAATTTGGGGTCCAAGGAAAGGCCTAAGTGTAACAAAAATTGGAAAAGTCCATTATAGGCTAAGATTTCAAATGAGTTCGCACAAGACCCCACTTTTAACGAGCATATCTAAATATCTATAAGGTTGTGGGTGATGGATAACCTATCAAATTAAAGGTCGTTGAGTCTAGTTTCCAACGCTTCAAACCATTCGTCATTTGGACATTCCTACACAAAGTTATGATCAAATTACCAAAGGCTGAAAAAGCGCAATCATGTGTCAAATCTGCGATCGCAGAATCACAATGCGGTCCGCATTTTTGATATGCGATCACAAATCTGATCGCAGACTAGGTCAGTGTAGCCCATTTTTGGGCAGTGATTCTATGACGCATCTGCGTCCCGCATATCCATTCTGCGGTCCGTTCTGAGATCGCATAGTTGACATCGGAGGGTTAATTTTCTAATTTTCATAACCCGACCCCATTTTGATATATAGCCTTTGGGGCTTCATTTGGGGTCATTTCCTACTGATTTTAGAGAGAGGTGAGAGTATTTTAGAGAGAGAAGGAGGAACCCAACATTTAAATCATCCAAACATTGCATCAATCTTCAAGAATCAAAGAACCCAATCACAAGATCTTCATCTAAGAGGTAAGATTCTATACCCTAGGTTTTAATTTCGAGTTTGGAGTATAAGATGGGTTATTGAGGTATGATTCTTGGGTGTATTAGTATTGTGTATACATGAATGCACAACTTAAGCTTATGGGAAGATTGTTTAACTTAAATAAGTAAGATTGGGTTAGGGAATGAAGGAAATCTTGAAAAGGGGATTTGAAATCAAGATGCTCATCTAGTATTTGATAAAATGCTCAAATGAGCTAGAGTTATGAATATCTTTCTAATTTTTTCTCAATTTTGCTATGTCTCAAAATAGATTGAAGTTGCTAGAATTTCCAAAACGTTGTAGTAACTTAAGGAAAACCTCTTTGAGGTATGTATGGCTAACTTTAACTTTTATAGAATCCCCCTTGTTGTGACGAGCATACGGTATGTGTACCTTGCATGAAAATATATGAATTGATTTCCTTAGTTGATTTCCATACCACCAAGTTATATGTAATTGTGAGAAGTGATTTGATGTTCCTATCTTGTTATGTGCAAAGTTTATAAAAGCTTGAGGATATCGAGATGGAAGTATGTGTTTACTTATGTGCACTATTTGTGAATTCTTGTGATTTATGTGCCTTGAACGTTGTTGGTTAAGTCTTAGGATATGATGGTGCAAGTAAATAGAAACAAACCAAATGTGGGTGTGTAATTGTGAAAGTGTTATGTGGTAAGAACTGAGAAACAAATGATGGAAGGAAATCGTAAATGATGCACTTGGAAAATTGTGGTAATAATATATTTGGCTTGTTGTGGGTAATTATTGTGGTAACTTAAATTACATACGAGTTGTTGAATATGATGAAGTGGTATTGATGGCTACGGAAATTCTTATGAATTGTTGTGGTTGTTCTTTGAGAATAGTTGTTGTTGTTGTTCTTGTGAATTGTTGTTGTTGTGTGTTGTTTGTGAATTGTGATTGTTTGGTGGGATCGGGTTGCGCGCCGCAATACGAAGTAATAAGGTGTGGATTGTGGTGATAAGGATGGCCGAGGTAATAAGGGTGGAAAGTGATCGAAATCACTATTGAAATGAAAATATGAGAAATTTGTGAAATCATTTATGTGATAATGTTGAAGGGGAAAAGGAGAGATTGTAAAACTTGTTTGGCTTTTATTGTTTCTTTCACGTGCATTTGATTGTTGATTCTATTGATGTCTGTTACTTGTGTGTGTTATTTGATTTTACTTGGGATAAACTTTGTTTATACATGTCAGTACAATTCAAATGTACTGACGTCCCTTTTGTCAGGGACGCTACATTCGTGTTATGATTGTAGGTGATTCTATAGCAGGTACTCCAGTCCACTGACAGTAGCACCTCCTCCACTTTCTATCAGCTGTATTGGTGAGCCCCGTTCCTCTCGGGGCCCTACGTGGCTCATGCCGCCTTTCCTCCGGAGTTTATATTGGTATTTGTGTAAGCTATAGCCGGAGCCTTGTTGCCGGCATTTCTATATTATTCTTCAATTGTATTTAGAGCCTCCGTAGACAGGTTGTGGGTAGTGTCGGGTGTCACACCTCCTTTTTTCACTATTACCCCGTGAAGGGCATAGTAAAGGAGTTTTTCCATTTTAAGGACAATCGGAACGAGATTTATTATTTTTATTTCAGAGTCACCACTTGGGAGATTAATGGTGTCCCAAGTCACCGGTGGAATCCCGAACCGAGGAAATATTTACTCTGTTAACAGTCCGCGAACCAAAAATCAGGATAAGAAATTCTGTTAACCCGGGAGAAGGTGTTAAGCACTCCCGAATTCTGTGGTTTTAGCACGGTCGCTCAACTGTTGTATTTGATTTTATCTGATTTTAATACACGTTCTACTTTTATGTGCCTTTTTATTCATCAACCGCTTTTATTTATATTTATTATTTATTTTTAAGAATTGCAACGTCGTGAAAATGCATCTCGAATCACCCCGTACCAGTACGCCTGTGACTTTTAACACATTTCGACTTCGTTGAGATTTGGATTTGGGTCACATAAATGTATACCCATACTTAAGAAAGTATATTATTATGAATCGTGCCTAAAGCATCTACGTCTATGTTAACTTTGGGAAAGACCATGAAATTTGCTAAACGGTCCTTCCATGTCTAAGATTTTATATAGCAATTTATTTGAGGGCCCCGCAATTGTGAATGAATTCATTGGGCGAGGCTCATCTCCGTTTTTCATTTAAAAGTCCAAATTAAGTAGCTAAATTTTCTATTATTTGTATCTAATGGTTGACTAATTCATGAGTATAAGTTCAAATTTCGAATTCAAGTTCGAGTTCAAGTAAGAAATGGCGAAACTGTTTAGCTTGGATCTCCGATTTCATATTTGCCGATTAATTTCTGTATTTCGGTGCTTTTTATTTAAATTGTCACTATGCTTGACTCTTTACTTTTTAACTATGCTTCAGCGTTGCCTTTTTCCTTTTTGGGCCTAAATTTGAATCCAGGTATGCAGGAATTTTCCAAAACTTTAACTACATGAACCAATTGCATCTACAAGTTATTAAGGCACATGTTTACAACTACACTGATGTATTGCTAACAATAGCCAAAACTGCAAATGAATTAACTAAAACTATTTACTAACTTTGCACTTTTAACAACTTATGCCTTCCAGATGATGCTTTAAACTCTACCACACATTAACCAATTAGGTATCAATCCCAGCCAGCCTTATTAACATCTAATTTTTAATCTAAAATGTCAGCTTTAAGAACAATTACTGCAACGTACAAATCGTTTTATAGTTATTGAAGAAAATAAAATTGAGTGTTCAGCGAGTAACAGTAACAGTCTATACAGTCCACTTATATATCTAAAATCAATTTAACACTAAGAATCTATGAAAATACTCTAAAACAAACTGTTTGAATATTAAATTCTACGGCAGAATATAACAAATCAGTCATTAGATTTGAGCAGCCTTTTATTTTCTCCTTCCACTTCAAAATAATACTACATCAAGCTGATATCTAACAACGTACCTGTTATTGAGAATGAAATGAAGAAGAGCCAGGGTCAGTGCTAAGAACAAATGCACAGCAGTATCAACAGCAACACGCAGACTAATCCAGACAGCAATCACTAACTCAATTCCAGCCCAGGAAGATAGTTTTCAAAACAGAAACAGATCAGAAAGGTTTCCAGATCTTCGAATCCAATAGCTCTAACCAGAATAATTTGAATTCATTCACACAGGCTTCAAATCAAATCTAGAAATCAACCTAATGTGATAACAGTTTTTTTAGTGGTTTATTGATTTTCTGATTGTTTTTTTTGTTGGTTTTTTTTACATGAATTGGAAATGTAAAAGGGGAGAAAGTGATCTGAAAGTATTTATTTCAGATCTGAAGTTTAACAAATATTTTGGGGATTTTCTAAGGTTCAAAAAAGCTTCTCAAAGAAACAAAATACTGCCTATTTATAGGCACAAATGGGAGGGAATTTCAGATTTTCATTTTACATATTAATCCCTATGTTATTTCTATTTTAAACCTCTAATTTCTAACTTGTTGCACAAGTAAGTGCAGTTATTTACTTAAGATATACACTACAGCCCACTCTAGAAGGTTCTATTTCCTTAAAATCCATGTTATACCCCTACTTCCTTTTAATATTTATCATTTTTAATGATCCTGCCATTTTCACTACCCATAATACCCCTGTTTATTAGACTGAATTACCAACAACCTATTTCAACATTCCAATATTGCCCTCACTTCCCATTCAAAATTACTATTGCCCCCCTTTTTTTACCCAACCCTAATTAATTTCTATCCTTCTCCTTCTTATTTTTATTGTTATGGACTAATTATGGTTACTAACAGCTATAACCAAACTTACTACTAATCAATTAAACAACTAAGGCTAAATTGTGCTAATATATAACTAACAGAACTTAATAGAATTAATTTCTAATTAAACCAATCAAAAGTTTATCAAAATCAATCCAATCAAACACATTCTAGATCTGGAAATTCAAGTAAACTAAATAATTAATTTATCAAATTAAAAATCTACCAAATAAAACTGACTATAACTATAATACCACGAACCAATTATTTCTGTTAAAATCCAAATAAAAAAAATGAATCGATTAAAAACAAAATTCATATGTCATCTAACGGACAATTTCCAATATATTAATAACTTTGAACAATTAGAACCCTAATTAAGTAAGAAGAAGCGAATCATCCATATAATTCCTAATTACTACAATTTTTAAAAAAAACACAGAAATTACAAAAAATTATCGATTATGATTTTTATTTATTTTTCAGTTTCAATACAATACCAATTTGAGCAAATTTAAAACAAAATCAAGAATCTGAGGCAGAAGGAAAAACTAAAAGAAATCAAAATAAAGAAAAGGAGAATAAAATACTTAGCTTTTCCTTATTCGGACAAATCTTTCTTCTATCTCTTTTTAGTTGGTAATCCGTTAGACTTCAGGAAGGACGAACTTGAGATTTCTTGATTTGTAAAACTGATTTGAGCCATTCCGATGACTCTTGGGGCTTAAGATTTTCGAAAACGGACAGATGGTGGTCCGGAGATGTCGTAGGACGATTTTAGGTCAGTTTGGACGAAGTCGTGTTCGCCGGAGTTAGGGTTCCGGCGACACAACTTCGACCATTCGAAATGTTAGGGAGATATTTGGAGGAAGAGGAATAGAGGGGTGGATTCAGGGGCCTTAGGCGGTCTGGTGGTATTCTTTTGGAGCTGATCGGTGTAACTATTGCCTCCCGCCGGTAGGGTTCCGACGGGGCTGCGGGGGAGGTGGGGCGGCTCATTGAGGAAGGGGACGATGATACAGGGGTTTATTATTTGACTTAGGGTTACTTTTTTTTGTATATAATGTTTATTCCTTTAAAAAGGCCTTGTCTATTAAAGCGACTTAAGGGCTGAGATTAAATGCCCCTTTGAGCGACGTCGTTTTGACGTTCACAATGCTGGACCGGGTGGACAAATTTTTTGGGCCTCGGTCGCTGATGGGTATAAGGGGTATTTGGGCCTGGGGTAATTTTTGCCCAAACTATTTTTTCCTTTGTCTATTTTTAATTCTTATATTTTCACCTTCCTTTTCATTCTTGTATTTTTATATATTTTTATTCTTGTATTTTTTTATATATTTTTCTGATTTTGTATTTTGTTGTATTTTAGTTTTCTTTTGTATTTTTCTTTATTTTTCTATTTTGTATTTAGTTTTGATTTTATTAAAATTGTAAAACTAATTAACTACAAAAAATGTTATTTTGATTTTTTCTACAGGTGAAATTAATTTCCTAAATACAAATGCATATTTTGTATATTTTTATTTGATTTAACGTGCGCAAATAACATGCAAACAATCAACACAAAATTCATACGAATTGTAAAAAATAAGGAAAAATCTTTTGTTTGAATTTTATGGGAATAACTCATATATAGGGTAAAAATCACATGCTCACAGCTGCCCCTCTTTGCTCGGAAACACGAAGAGTTTTCGTGCAAAGATAAGTGAGCAAATATGAGCGATTTTTACCCGTTCGAGTATTTCGTTGTGAAGCATTTTGAAAAGTTTTGACCGCACCCTACTTCAGAGGTTGCCTACATATCCTGGGCTAAACAGGAATCAGGTCAATGTAGTTTAGGAGTGTCTGGTAGCTGGGACTACCAGGAGCTGTGATCTTATTGATGTTGCTGTTGTTACTGCTTGCTGACCCCCTTATTACACCGTTGTAAAGATAAAAAGAAGCTAACCTAAGCTATGCCCTATTATTTATAAAAATCCTATCTATGTCTTGTGTTCTTCTATTGCCTTGATCTTGCATCTTGTATTCTTTCAATGGAATTCTGGTTGTTGCCTTGACTGTGTTTTGAAATATGTGTCCATTCTTCAGGTGGACATCTTGCTGGTGATTGCTTGAAAAAGTATTCCCTTGTTCTCCAGGTGGGCTCCTGCTTGCGATTACT
>MU674142.1:0-24483 GCA_026770625.1 Nicotiana glauca | reverse complement strand
AGATTTGAGCAGCCTTTTATTTCCTCCTTCCACTTCAAAATAATACTACATCAAGCTGATATCTAACAGCGTACCTGTTATTGAGAATGAAATGAAGAAGAGTCAGGGTCAGTGCTAAGAACAAATGCACATCAGTATCAACAGCAACACGCAGACTAATCCAGACAGCAATCACTAACTCAATTCCAGCCCAGGAAGATAGTTTTCAAAACAGAAACAGATCAGAAAGGTTTCCAGATCTTCAAATCCAATAGCTCTAACCAGACTAATTTGAATTCATTCACACAAGCTTCAAATCAAATCTAGAAATCAACCTAATGTGATAACAATTTTTTTTAGTGGTTTATTGATTTTCTGATTGTTTTTTTTTGGTTTTTTGACATGAATTTGAAGTATAAAAGGGGAGAAAGTGATCTGAAAGTATTAATTTCAGATCTGAAGTTTAACAGATATTTTGGGGATTTTCTAAGGTTCAAAAAAGCTTCTCAAAGAAACAAAATACTGCCTATTTATAGGCACAAATGGGAGGGAATTTCAGATTTTCATTTTACATATTAGTCCCTATATTATTTCTATTTTAAACTTCTAATTTCTAACTTGTTGCACAAGTAAGTGCAGTTATTTACTTAAGATATACACTACAGCCCACTCTAGAAGGTTCTATTTCCTTAAAATCCCTGTTATACCCCTACTTCCTTTTAATATTTACCATTTTTAATGATCCTGCCATTTTCACTACCCATAATACCCCTGTTTATTAGACTGAATTACCAACAACCTATTTCAATATTCCAATATTGCCCTCACTTCCCATTCAAAATTACTATTGCCCCCTTTTTTTACCCAACCCTAATTAATTTCTATCCTTCTCCTTCTTATTTTTATTGTTATGGACTAATTATGATTACTAACAACTATAATCAAACTTACTACTAATCAATTAAACAATTAAGGCTAAATTGTGCTAATATATAACTAACAGAACTTAATAGAATTAATTCCTAATTAAACCAATCAAAAATTTATCAAAATCAATCCACTCAAGCACATTCTAGATCTGAAAATTCAAGTAAACTAAACAATTAGTTTATCAAATTAAAAATCTACCAAATAAAACTGACTATAACTATAATACCACGAACCAATTATTTCTGTTAAAATCCAAATAAAAAAATGAATCGATTAAAAACAAAATTCATATGTCATCTAACGGACAATTGACAATATATTAATAACTTTGAACAATTAGAACCCTAATTCAGTAACAAGAAGCAAATCATCCATATAATTCCTAATTACTACAATTTTAAAAAAACACAGAAATTACAAAAAATTATCGATTATGATTTTTATTTATTTTTCAGTTTCAATACAATACCAATTTGAGCAAATTTAAAACAAAATCAAGAATCTGAGGAAGAAAGAAAAACTAAAAGAAATCAAAATAAAGAAAAGGAGAAGAAAATACTTAGCTTTTCCTTATTCGGACAAATCTTTCTTCTATCTCTTTTTAGTTGGTAATCCGTTAGACTTCAGGAAGGACGGACTTGAGATTTCTTGATTTGCAAAACTGATTTGATCCATTCCGATGACTCTTGGGGCTTAGGATTTTCAAAAACGGACAGATGGTGGTCCGGAGATATCGTAGGACGATTTCAGGTTAGTCTGGATGAAGTCGTGTTCGTCGTAGTTAGGGTTCCGGCGACACAACTTCGACCATTCGAAAGGTTAGGGAGATATTTGGAGGAAGAGGAATAGAAGGGTGGATTCAGGGGCCTTTGGCGGTCTGGTGGTATTCTTTTGGAGCTGATCGGTGTAACTATTGCCTCCCGTCGGTAGGGTTCCGGCGGGGGCGGCGGGGGAAGTGGGGCGGCTCATTGAGGAAGGGGACAATGATACAGGGGTTTATTATTTGACTTAGGGTTACATTTTTTTGTATATAATGTTTATTCCTTTAAAAAGGCCTTGTCTATTACTGGCCGTTGGATTGAAGCGATTTAAGGGCTGAGATTAAACGCCCCTTTGAGCGACGTCGTTTTGACGTTCACAATGCTGGACCGGGTGGACAAATTTTTGGGCCTGGGTCGCTGATGGGTATAAGGGGTATTTGGGCCTGGGGTAATTTTTGCCCAAACTATTTTTTCCTTTGTCTATTTTTAATTCTTATATTTTCACCTTCCTCTTCATTCTTGTATTTTTATATATTTTTATTCTTGTATTTTTTATATATTTTTTCTGATTTTGTATTTTGTTTTATTTTAGTTTTCTTTTGTATTTTTCTGTATTTTTCTATTTTGTATTAATTTTTGATTTTATTAAAATTGTAAAACTAATTAACTACAAAAAATGTTATTTTGATTTTTTCTACAGGTTAAATTAATTTCCTAAATGCAAATGCATATTTTGTATATTTTTATTTGATTTAACATGCGCAAATAACATGCAAACAATCAACACAAAATTCATACGAATTGTAAAAAATAAGAAAAAATCTTTTGTTTGAATTTTATGGGAGTAACTCATATATAGAGTAAAAATCACATGCTCACATCGGGCATTGGAATTTAAAAGAGAAATATTGATGTTTGACAATGATGTATAAAGTTTGTAATACCTTTATTATGGCAAATGAAGTTGCTAATGAAAATGAAATGGAAATCGTTAATGATATGTTCGCAGAATTTGATTAATGGAGTCCATCTCCTATTTATTCATGAGTTAGTTTGGGTAGAATGAGACCTATCAGGCTTGCTCGGTCGGGTTTACTCGATTGAGTGCCGGTCGCGCTCCTCGAATTTTGGGGCATGACAAACTTGGTATCAGAGCCTAAGGTTTTAAAGTGTCCTAGGATGTCTCAGAGTCGTGTCTAGTAGAGTCCTTCTTATCGGTGTGTTGTCGACCACATCTATAAGTTGGAGGCTATTCAGACATTTAGAAATTTCACCCTTCTTTGATACTCAAATCGTGCAATAGAGCTCAAGTTAGGGAGTTGATTTCCTCTCTAAGTCTTATTCTCAAGATTGGTACTTTTGATACCATACTCCGCGAATTTGAAGTATGTAAGGAGGGATTGATCCCACCATTGAGTCCGAGTGGATTACCCAAGGACTTGTTAGAAGAATGTGTTGAGCCATGGAGAGATTGGTAGAATTTGTTGTTAAGGGGAGTACCCTTGTTCCTACTAATGTCACGGCACCACCAGATCATGTAGTATATCATCAGTATGTAGGGCTAAAACCCCGTCTTCTAGAAATTGAGCTTCCATGGTGCCCGCGTAAATGTTATAAGTTCAAAATATAATTGATGCAGTACTCATTTTGTTATGTTAAGCGAATTATTGTGGTGAAAATATATGTGGGAGGTACTTCTTCATGTGTTTAATATGTTATTCTTGGTAAATGAGGATATGTGAAGAATGTGAACTATGTGCTAAAATGACTAGACTTCAAGTTAAGTTTAAATTGAGATTTTGATGCCAAAATTGTGTGAGAAAACTTGTTATGGTTGATTCCTCCAAAATGTTCTTACGTGTACCAAAGGTATTTGATTGATTGTGTCTAGTTGTTGGTAATGTATAAAGATGTTTGGAAGTGAAGTAAGTGATTGTGTAAATGTGGTAAGACTAAATGTTGGATTCTAGCTGTGATTGATACTTTACATGAATTGGTGTTGTGACCCGATGTTGTGAAATATGCATTCTAATATGATCAATGTGCTATTATTGACAACTTAAAAATGGTGCAAGGAATATGAATCATGCATTGAAATGCTAAGACCTTAACTTGAAATTGGAGATGCATATATTATGTCAAACTATGTGAAATCCTTTGTGTATAGAGATGTTGAAATAAGTCAAATGACTTTGAGAAATAGAGTATGGCCAATGTGTCGAGAACTCGAATTGTAATTGTACCTGGTGATACTTATGACATGAGGGAATATGAAACAGATTATGATATTGATGTGAAATATGCGAAAGTGATGTGAAATGCAGGAAATAAGAGATTGTGTTATGAAATGCGGCCTAGTGCCAAGTATGATGTGATAATTGTGGCCCTAAGTGCCGATGGACTAATATACGTGAAAATGGCATGATTCTTTTATTTGATAATGTGGTGAACATTTAAAGTGTTTGATTTGTACTTGTGATTTTCTTATTATTGTATGAAACGCATAGGTGTATAATTTGATATGTGAGCCCTATGGAAGGGCTATGAAATGCAGCCTAGAGGTATGGAAATTATGTGAAAGTTTTGTGATCCCTTTTTATTTGGTAATGTGATGATTGTTTAAAGATTTTGTTAAACCCTTATGATTTCTTTGTCTTTGCATAGATATGTTCTTATAAAGAATCTAAATTACAAAAAATTTCATGCACATGCTCTTTGAGTTAGACGTATTATTCACAAAGTCTCTCTATCACAGTTCTCTTACTTACACCTTCCTATGGAATTGAGCTCTATAATTATGTTCCTGAATTGAGTTATAGCACTATTGATACTTCCCACTTGCTTTTCCTAAATTCTCAACAAGATACTATTCCCGATGAATTTCTTACAGAAACTTTTTATCTAAATGGACAACATCTGCTCACTTGTTCCCGTTGTAAAGTTTACCTAGGTGGTGTCAAGTTCCATGTAAAGCATCCTAGTGTTGCGATCCTTCTTGAGTCACTCCTTTTTTTTTCCTCCTCACCGATGTATATGGCTTCTATGGTTTGAACAGTCACTCTACTCTCTTGCGAGTATCATCATGAAACCTTTTCACTGTCTAGTAACATACATGCATATCTCAGTGCCTATCATATGAGTGTATATCAATCGAAATGGTCACCGTGTGCATAAAATCTCTCTGAAAAATTGAGATCCTCACATCCCCATCACAGATATCTTGCGTCGCCATGGTTTTCGTGTCCACTTAGGACATCTCGCAGTAAGTAGCTCACTTTGTCCTAGTATTGTGGTTGCTCGTGGCATGGTCATATATTGCACTGGGGAGTTAATATAGTAGAAGTGTGTCCAGCTTATAACAAATGATTATTTTCTCTTTATGTCTCCACAATGTGTTAATTGTATTCCTTATTTAGTGAATTCATGTGCTAGTTCCCAACACTTGTACGACAACCATGAAAGTACATGATCTTCTGTGTGTCATTGTGACACTTCTTTTTTTTCAAGTCAAAACCTATGGAGAGCTCATCATGAACATCTGCAAACCTTCTATGATTATTGTGCATTGTCTCATTGAGTTTGGTTGTCTTTACACCCTCAACTTCTAGAATCCTTGACTATGTCATTGCCATGTGCGGGGAGTTTTGCTTCCCTTGGTATCTTACCTCCTCGGCTGGACAAGAGTGTTATTTGCCTTCTCCCCGGAGCATCATGTTAACTATTAGAACCATCTAACCAATTCATGATTTCGTCCCAATGTCAAGATGTTCTACCTATGGGGTTTCACTCGTGAAAGGTTGAGATTAGATGACTTCCGATTTTTGCACATATCATGAGCATATCTATTTGAAAGACAAGTTTGGTTGTAGCTTTAGTTCCCTCATATATGATCAATTATCAGGAAGGATTATGTTGTCTGAAATATGATAATCTCATAAGCGTTCAACTTTTTTTCGTCCTCACAGGCTTGTGGCATAGATTTCGTGTGTCAAGTAATGTTAAGAGTGTAATTCAACTGCATGTATTTTGAAACTCGTATCACATTCAAGGTGCCAAAGAATTCTTATTCTTGTTAAACAGATTTTCCTTACACTCTAGAAAACGAGTGGTTCACGTACTTGAGTATTCCTCCTTAATGGTTCCTATTGTCAATGTACGAGTTACCCCCTTTGACTTATTTGTCTAATAATTGATGTCCTCATAATAATTAACCACATCAGTATTGTTAGTAGTAACCTTCTGTGTCTCTTAGCATATAACCTCATGAAATGCTCTGCTCAACACATTAATGAATTCTTGAATAACTCCATCCTGATCTTGAACTCTGTTCTTCCTCACTGTATTAGATCTATTGGGTATTGTAAGTTCAGACAAGTCAAAGATGAAGCTTCACAGTGTGATCACATATATATTGGGTAGGTAATTTTATTCTCAGTTTATGAAAGCACACCTTAGAGTAATTATTGAAGGTCATCAAGGGTTTAGTGTGAGTGTTCGCCTAGAGATTTAGAAGATGTTATGTGAGTTGATAATAAAGGTAACATAAGTGCATTACACATCAGGTTGCACTAGGAGTATGATGTTCCCCGTAACTGTTCCTCATGTACTTTGTGTTTCCGTATGTTTATGTCTAAGAAGGTAGTGATAAACGAGGGGTATGAATTGATTTGATTGAACTATATGATCATGGTAATATCTTATATGATGCACTACTGGAAAGAATCATCGTGACTTGACTTCATATGGATTGTTGATTGAAATGAAATTATATTCTTGTTGATGAACACCTTTTTTATTACATTAATGGATGGTAAGGACTATTATGAATACATGATTGTTTGGTTACTATGAAATGACATTCTTGATGGTATGAGGCCATGTGATGGAATTGTGGGTTGTTGATGTCACCATGAATTGCAATAGCCGGTGGAATGTGAATTGTACAGTGGAAATTATTAAAGGTAAAGTCAATGGATAGTTAACTCATGTCAGGTGTCTATTTGTCATCCTTGTTATGTATGTTTGGGAGTTGATATTATTTCCGAGAATGTGTCATGATAGAGCTCGTGAGTTCAAAAGGTCATCTGGAAGGCTGAAATTGTTGTGTAAGGAAAATATTTTTGCTTGATTGAATATCAATTAGTTTTGACTTGAAAGGTACTATATAGGTATTTTGATCAAAAACTGTGCAGTCCATGTTCTGGTATCCTTAGGACAATGTAGTGCTAGTAATATTGAGATTAGTATAGTTGATACATACATTGTGGTGCCCTTTCTAGTTGTGGTTGTGTTGTTAAGACGATTTTTGGTGATTCTCTAGCAGGTGGATAGGCCTAGTTACAAAGGAAACTCTGTCGAAATTTCTGAAAAATTTAGGAGTTAGTCAAAATTTAGGGTCTTGAGGTAGGTGAGAAAAGAGATTTATTAAATTAAGCGTTCAAGTCGGACTCTACTCCTCATTCGAGGATAAATGATCCTAAGGGGGGAGAATGTAAGGCCCCGGAAAATTTTGCTAAGTAATTTAGGATTTTGTAGTATCACGAAGGCTTATTATAATTTGTTTATATGCTATTAACATGGTGGTCATCAATTGTATTTGTTAGATATGTGTATTAGTCTTATGTTAAGTAATTTGGGGTCTAAGGAAAGGCCTAAGTATAAGAAAAATTGGAAAAGTCCATTATAGGCTAAGATTTCAAATGAGTTTGCACCAGCCCCCACTTTGAACGAGAATATATAAATATCTATAAGGTTTTGGATGATGGATAACCTATCAAATTAAAGTTCTTTGAGTCTAGTTTCCAATGCTTCAAACCGTTCGTCATTTGGACATTCCTACGCAAAGTTATGATCAAACTACCGAAGGCTGGAAAAACGCGATCATGTGTCAAATCTGCGATCGCAGAATCACAATGCGGTCCGCATTTTTGATCTGCGATCACAAATCTGATCGCAGACTGGGTCAATGTAGCCCATTTTGGGCAGTGAATCTGTGATGCATATGCGGCCCGCATACCCATTCTGCGGTCCGTTCTGAGATCGCATAGTTGACATCGGAGGGTTGATTTTCTAATTTTCATAACCCGACCCCATTTTGATATATAGACTTTGGGGCTTCATTTGGGGTCATTTCCTACTGATTTTAGAGAGAGGTGAGAGTATTTTAGAGAGAGAAGGAGGAACCCAACATTTAAATCATCCAAACCTTGCATCAATCTTCAAGAATCAAAGAACCCAATCACAAGATCTTCATCTAAGAGGTAAGATTCTATACCCTAGGTTTTAATTTTGAGTTTGGAGTATAAGATGGGTTATTGAGGTATGATTCTTGGGTGTATTAGTATTGTGTATACATTCATGCACAACTTAGGTTTATGGGAAGATTGTTTAACTTAAATAAATAAGATTGGGTTAGGGAATGAAGGAAATCTTGAAAAGGGGTTTTGAAATCAAGATGCTCATCTAGTATTTGATAAAATGCTCAAATGAGCTAGAGTTATGAATATCTTTCTAATTTTTGCTCAATTTTTCTATGTCTCAAAATAGATTGAAATTTCTAGAATTTCCGGAATGTTGTAGTAACTTAAGGAAAAGCTCTTTGAGGTATGTATGGCTAACTTTAACTCTTGTAGAATCCCCCTTGTTGTGACGAGCATACGGTATGTGTACCTTGCATGAAAATATGTGAATTGATTGCCTTAGTTTATTTCCATACCTCCAAGTTATATGTGATTGTGAGAAGTGATTTGATGTGCCTATCTTGTTATGTTCAATGTTTGTAAAAGCTTGAGGATGTCGACGTGGAAGTATGTGTTTACTTATGTGCACTATTTATGAATTCTTGTGATTTATGTGCCTTGAACATTTTTGGTTAAGTCTTACGATATGATGGTGCAAGTAAATGGAAACAAACCAAATGTGGGTGTGTGATTGTGAAAGTGTTATGTGGTAAGAACTGAGAAACAAATGATGGAAGGAAATCGTAAATGATGCACTTGGAAAAATTGTGGTAATAACATATTTTGCTTGTTGTGGGTAATTATTGTGGTGACTTAAATTTCATATGAGTTGTTGAATATGATGAAGTGGTATTGATGGCTACGGAAATTCTTATTAATTGTTGTGGTTGTTCTTTGAGAATAGTTGTTGTTGTTCTTGTGAATTGTTGTTGTTGTGTGTTGTTTGTGAATTGTGATTGTTCGGTGGGATCGGGTTGCGCGCCATAACACTAAGTAATAAGGTGTGGGTTGTGGTGATAAGGGTAGTCGAGGTAATAAGGGTGGCCGAGGTAATAAGGATGGAAAGTGATCGAAATCACTATTGAAATAAAATATGAGAAATTTGTAAAATCATTGATGTGATAATGTTGAAAGGGAAAATGAGAGATTGTAAAACTTGTTTGGCTTTTATTGTTTCTTTCATGTGCATTTGATCGTTGATTCTATTTATGTCTGTTACTTGTGTGTGTTATTTGATTTTACTTGGGGTGAAGTTTGTTTATACATGCCGATACATTTCAAATCTACTGACGTCCCTTTTGCCGAGGGCGCTACATTCGTGTTATGATTGTAGGTGGTTCTATAGCAGGCACTCCAGTCCACCGACAGTAGCACCTCCTCCACTTTCTATCAGCTGTATTGGTGAGCTCCTTTCCTCTCGGGGCCCTACGTGGCTCATGTTGCCTTTTCTCCGGAGTTTATATTGGTATTTGTGTAAGGTATAGCCGGAGCCTTGTTGCCGGCATTTCCATATTATTCTTCAATTGTATTTAGAGGCTCCGTAGACAGGCTGTGGGTAGTGTCGGGCATGGGAATTTAAAAGAGAAATATTGATGTTTGGCAATGATGTATAAAGCTTGTAATACCTTTATTATGGCTAATGAAGTTGCTAATGAAAATGAAATGGAAATCATTAATGATATGTTTGTAGAATTTGATTAATGGAGTCCATCTCCTATTTATTCATGAGTTAGTTTGGGTAGAATGAGACCTATCAGGCTTGCTCGGTCGGGTTTACTCAGTTGAGTGCCGGTCGTGCTCCTCGGATTTTGGGGCATGACAACCGCCTTTGTACCATAAACCATCATGTAGGGAGTTTCCCCAGTTGAGGTGCGGACTGTGCTGCGACATCCCAGTAAGGCGAATTATAATTTCTCATGCCATTGTTTGTGCCTTTCGATCATCTTCCTTAGTATCTTTTTGATATTCTTGTTGGCTGCTTCTACAGCTCCATTCATACGAAGCCTGTAGGCTGTAGAGTTCTTATGTTTGATCTTGAATGTCTCACACATTGTTTTCATCAATTTGATGTTGAGATTGGAACCATTATCGGTGATGATTGATTCCAGAATTCTTAATCGGCAAACAATACGATCACGGACGAAATCTACCACAATTTTCTTAGTCACTACCCTGTATGATGCTGCTTCAACCCATTTGGTAAAATAATCAATTGCCACCAGGATAAACCTGTGCCCGTTTGATGCGACAGGCTCGATAGGTCCGATAACATCCATTCCCCAAGCGGCGAATGACCATGGTGAGCTTGTTGCAGTAAGCTCGTTTGGAGGCACCTTTATTATATCTGCATGTATCTAACAGCGATGTCATTTGTGAACATACTGGATACAGTCTGTTTCCATAGTTATCCAAAACTACCCTGCTCGGATTATCTTCTTTGCTAAGATAAAACCATTCATGTGCGGCCCGCAAGTCCCTGCGTGCACTTCGTCCAATTGTCTGGATGCTTCTTTTGCTTCGACACACCTTAGTAAACCCAAATCGGGAGTCCTCCTGTACAGGATTCCTCCACTGTGAAAGAAGTTGTTGGATAACCTCCAAAGTGTGCGTTTCTGAGTGGCGTTGGCAAGTTCTAGATACTTTTCATGTTGTCAAGTACTCATTGATATCATGGAACCACGGTTTTCTGTCTGCTTCTTGCTCAACGTGAGCACAAAAAGCTGGCTGATCATAAATCTTTACTGGGATGGGATCAATGAAATTCATGTCTGGATGCTGGATCATGGATGATAAAGTAGTTAATGCGTCAGCGAACTCGTTCTGGACCCTGGGGACGTGCTGAAATTCTGTCTTTGTGAATCTTTTCCTTAACTCCTATATGTGATGGAAGTAGGGGAGTATCTTAGAGTTCTTGGTTACCCACTCTTCTCGAACCTGATGTATGAGCAAGTCTGAATCCCCGATCACTAGCAACTCCTGAATGTTCATGTCAATGGACATCTTGAGCCCAGGATGCAGGCTTCATATTCGGCCATATTATTGGTGCAAGGGAATTTGAGCTTGGTAGAGACTGGGTAATGCTGGCCGGTTTCTGATACTAGGACTGCTCCTATGCCAACTCCTTTGAAATTTGCGGCTCCGTCGAAAAACAACCTCCAACTGTCATAAGATTCTGCAATATCTTCTCCTACGAAGGACACCTCTTCATCAGGAAAATACGTTGTCAGAGGTTCGTATTCTCCGCCAACGGGATTCTCGGTGAGGTGATCTGCTATGGCTTGACCTTTGATTGCCTTCTAAGTCACGTAAACAATGTCGAATTCACTTAATAGGATTTTCCACTTGGCGATCTTGCCGATGGGCATGGGCTTCTGGAAGATATACTTCAGCAGGTCCATTCTTAACATGAGATAAGTAGTGTAGACACAGAAATAATGCCTCAATTTCTGAGCTACCCACGTCAGAGCACAACAGGTGTGCTCTAATAGAGAATATCGGGCCTCATACGGGGTGAACTTCTTACTGAGATAGTAGATAGCTTGCTCCTTCCTCCCCGTTTCATCATATTGTCCCAGAACTTTACCGAATGCTCCATCCAATACCGCAAGGTAAAGAAATAGAGGTCTTCCTAGCTCGGGCGGAACCAAGACTAGCGGCGCTAACAGGAATTCCTTGATTCTGTCAAAAGCTTTCTGACAATCATCAGTCCATTTAGTAGCAGCGTCTTTCTTCAACATTTTAAAGATAGGTTCACAAATGAAAATGGAGTGAGCTTTGAATCAGCTGATATAGTTGAGTCTCCCCAGGAAACTCATCAGGTCCTTCTTGTTCTTTGGTGGTGGCAATTCTTGAATGGCTTTGGCCTTTGATGGGTCCAATTCTATTCCTCGACGACTCACGATGAAACCCAGTAATTTTCCAGTAGGAACCCCGAATACACACTTGGCGGGTTTAAGTTTCAGATTGTACCTCCTCAGTCTGTTGAAGAACTTTCTCAGATCTTTCATATGATTAGTGTCCTTCTTGGATTTGATGATTATGTCATCCACATATACCTCGATCTCCTTGTGTATCATGTCATAAAAGATAGTAGTCATGGCTCTCATATAGGTGGCGCCAACTTTCTTCAACCCAAAAGGCATCATTTTGTAATAATACATTCCCCACGGCGTGATGAATCCCGTTTTCTCTGCATCTTCCTAATCCATCAATATCTGATGACACCCAGCGAAACAATCAACAAAATATTACAACTCATGCTTGGCGCAGTTGTCGATAACAATGTGTATGTTCGGCAAGGGGAAGTCGTCTTTGGGACTTGCCCAATTAAGATCCCGGTAGTCAACACAAACTCTAACTTTCCTATCCTTATTTGGTACTGGCACGATGTTGGCTAACCATGTCGGATACTCTACTACCCTAAGAACCTTGGCTTTGACCTGCTTGGTAACCTCTTCTTTGATTTTCAAACTCATGTCGGGTTTGAATTTCCTAAGCTTCTGCTTTACCGGCGGACAGGTTGGATCTGTTGGCAGTTTGTGAGATACAATGGATGTACTGAGACTAGTCATGTCATCATACGACCAGGCGAATATGTCCTCGTATTCCTTTAAAAACTCCGTGTACTCTTCCTTTTCTAATGGTGACACGAGAACACTAATACGCGTTTCTTTGAAATTTTCTGTATCTCCCAATTTAACGACCTTAGTTTCGTCCAAGTTAGACTTAGGCCTATTATAGAAATTCTCAACCTCTTTGATGACCTCTTCTGGTATATCATCCTCTTCTGAGTCTATATCTGTTTGTTGCGTTGTTTCGTTGCAAGTCACAATCGTTGGTTCATCGTCAAAGTAAGCAATAGTAATGCTATGCAAATAGAGTAAATGATAGATAAAATAATAAGAGAGAGATATATGATAAACTGAAATGCTTTGATTAAATTCATAATTATTTGGAACATCGGAGCTCTTTTCAAAATTAAAGGCAATGCGGAAAGGAAATCAGCTTAGTAAAAAGTAATATGAGATGCTTGGTGCTTTTGTTTAGCCTTGCTACCCCGAAGCTTTTCGGGCCCTGGTGGTTCTGATTGACCAATTACTGAGGCGTGCAGCCTGTATGGGTGGGTGGAGGGTCCTTGGATCTCGTGGAATAGCATAATGTTGCCAGAGTGCATGAACTAACCTTTTGGGGAGGGGAATAAAATAAAAGTAAAACAAAAAAGGTAACAAGTTAGTACGGATTATGAAAAGAAAAATGTTGCAATATTTAAACACATTGTGCATGAATATAAATCGCGTCCTAATTTTGGTGCTTCGTTGTGCCCGAGGTAGGCCTAGCAACAAATAGTTTTGGAGAACTTGTAATGCTAAATGCCTCATTTTATTGATAAATATAAGATGAATCCCAAAAATGACGCTAAAGAACAGAAAGTAAAATGTCACTAGTGGCCATTGGCCTTATTACATCATTAAAGCAAAATAAAAGACTCCTAACTACTTGGTCCCAGAAGGACTTTCCCCAAATTTGTCATCTTTGTCTCCTTCGAACAGTTTCACCAGCTCGCGTAATCCTAGCAACAAATAAGCTCGGGCCAGATGTCCGCATGTATTTCCTTTGCAACCTCTATGATTTTATTGTCAGGCTGGATTTCTAGAAGAGAAGGCAAATTTCCTAAGTATTTACGGACGAGCGTCT
The DNA here is from genome assembly GCA_026770625.1 of Nicotiana glauca. Taxonomy (NCBI): domain Eukaryota; kingdom Viridiplantae; phylum Streptophyta; class Magnoliopsida; order Solanales; family Solanaceae; genus Nicotiana; species Nicotiana glauca. The sequence goes on along the minus strand of MU674142.1, from coordinate 10,880 downwards.
GATCACTAGAGTGGAGGTCTTTCCACCAATTTAGCAGCCTTGGATGCATGTTGGTTACCATGCCAAATCTGGGGACTTCATGCCTCATTATCTGCAAAACAAAGCGTTAGGCCCTTACCCCACTGGACTCGACTATTTAAACCAATAATTAGCATAGAAAGCATTTAGTTCTCCAAATAAATGCACAGAACATGGAGGTGTCCATTTGGGTTTCAAGGAAACCAGGTGGACTATTCTAATGAGTAATTATGTGGACAACATAACTGACTCGGCTAGGTTTGACCATGATGCATGTACAATTTAAACAGAGTAAGGTTTCTATTGGGGTATTAGATAGGTACCCTTGAGCGGACAACTCAAGAGGGAAAGGCACGGAACCGTCGACTGCACCGCTGATCGACTGGTTTTACTTCAAATATGACTTTGCCAAATTTAGAGGGTGATAATATTGGAAGGGCGCAACCACTCATTATAAGCGTTGTTATGGTATTTGTTTGGAACGAGTGGAATATGATGTTGAAGATGCAGTTTATAAGAATGAAACAAATTGACATGTATTTCCACGTTCATAAGATAAATGTTTACAATAATTGCTCGTAATTACAACAGTATTGAAATAAAGAAGTAAAAGAAAGAAAAGACATGAAGAGCCAAGTCAGTTTTGTAGTGGAAGAATAAATGATAGTAAATAAAAGAAATTAATGAGATAATAATGTCACAAGCAACATGAAATGGTAAAAGCCTAAAGGATTCCCAGCAGAGTTCCCATGCTGTCAATGCCCCCTTTTTCCCAAACGGGGTTCGAAATCGGGTATACGACATTCGGGAGGACAACTCTATTCCCTTGCGAGAATTGGGTTTTTTGAGTTTCAAGAGTCGCCACCTAATGATTATAGTGCATTAGGACATTCTTAAGAAAGAATTGAGATGAAGAACCAGAGTTTGGGTAAGGGCTAGAAATTATCTCGAGGGGAAGGAGTTAGGCACCCCTCAAAATCCACTAGTGTGGTCCCAGCCATGTTAAAATTGTGACTTTAAGCAATGAAGAAGACAAGTAGAAAATAATGAAGAGGGTTTTCACATAGTATTGCAAACAAGTTTAAGAGTTTGAAAAAAAGGAAACGGGAGTGGAAAATACAGGAAGTTGGTTTGAAAGAAAACTTAAAAAAACAAGTAAAAAAAGGAAAAGGGGTCCTAGGTTTGTAAATAATATGGATCACATCAATGCAATATCCAGCAATCACTCCTCAAAAAAGGGGTCGCACGTGATATTAGCGCACTGGTCATCATATCCATACTCTACCCTTCCCATCCCGTTAAGGTATGAAAGCGTGGAATGTCTCGTTACTTATTGCATGCTTGTAAGCATGTGATTTTTGCCCTATATGAAATACTCTAATAAAAATTCCAAGAAAATAAAATTTTTCTTACTTATTTGCCATTTTTAGGAATTTTGTAGACTTTTATTAATTTATTGCATTTTTTTTGCATTTAAATCATAAAAAATACCAAAAATATCACGCATGCATTTAAGCGTTACTTTTACTTTTTTTAGGATTAATCGATAGTTACTTGTTTTATAATAATTAAAAATCACAAAAAATGCTTCATTTTTACGCCTTTTCGTTTTATTGATTTTTCTCTTTTAATTTAGGATTAAGTAGCTTTTATAATTTTTATAGTTAGTATAATTTTATATATTTAAAGGATTTTTAATTCTAGGATTTTTATTTAATAAAAAAAAGATAAAAAGAAAATTAGAAATAAAAAAAGAATTGGAAGAACCTTCTCTCACATGAGACCTTCCCCCAAAAATATTTCCCTCCCAAAATACGTTTGCCCATATGAGACCTTCCCCCAAAATATTCCCCCCCACCCCCAAAAGACTTTCCCCCAAAATATTTTCCACCCAAAACACCTTCCCCCAAAATATTTTCCCCCCAAAATACTTCCCCCCCAAAATATTCACCTAGATAAGACCTTCCCCAAAAATACTCCCCCACACAAGACCCCCTTCCACATTAAATACACCCTAAAATTCAATTCAGCCCAAAAAAAAATATAAAAAGAGAGAGCCCCCACCCAGAACTTCATCTTCTAGAGTAGACACCATCGAAGATCTTTGATCTTTAGCTTCTTCTCCAGCCATTCCTAACCAAAACGACCAGCAATCCGAGAAGCTATAGCAGCAGCCATAAACACAAACATAGGAGCTAGACACGACCTAGACACACAAGAATGGATAGCTACTGCTAGCCTCTAATCCGCCGAAAAACTCCAGCAGTCGACGATCATTTTGTGACAGTACAGCTATTGCCATTTTTGTTTTCTCCCAGTTTGCTGCGTGAGTTTCGTAGGTTTGAGTCTCTTAAAGAGCTCGTTTGTTAAATCTGTCCGAAGTGTCGCTTATTGCTTGTTCCGCTCGAGTTGCCGGCGAGGTTCCAATGCCATCATGTTTTTGCTCGAGTCTTTCCCTGATTGAATCAGTATTATAAAGGTGCATTCTATCTTGTTTCATCTTATTGTTTTAGATTGGGGAATGAGTTAAATTGGTTGGGTCTTCTGCCATGTTGGTTTGATTGTATTTGCAGCTTTAGTTTCACTAATTTGTTAAGTCTAACATGCATTACAGTTTATATAAAATGTTTTCTGAACTGCTAAATATAGCAGACATGACACTAAAGTATTATTAACAGTCGTGGACCATTATACTTCTCAATGTTTTACTTTTTTTTAAATATATTTATGAGTTGTTAGTTACACACATCATTTGCGTAACAAATGCAGTCGACAAATTATTAGTTTTGTATGCATGTGACAACAATAAAATGTGAATTGCTAGGATTTGTTTTAGTTGAAGGCATATAATTCCTTTCTCGTGGTTCCCCAATTCCATTTCTCTTTTAATTGTCAATTGATGAATTAGTTCTCTATGGCAGGCCGTATATCGTATGCTTTATGTGATTTCCTCGCACTTTGGATTAATGTTTCAAGATTCTTTTGTGTGATTCAAGGCAATCGTAGTTTAAGAAAATGACATTTGAATATTCATAGAAAATACTTTTGGTGCGACTTAATCTTTCCCCGTGATTGTGTACACGTTCGCGTCACATGACCATGATCCTAAATTAATTTGGAATATGCATTCGCGCAACTTCGATCATTCTTTTTCTTAATAATAAAATGGGTTTTGGGCCTTCCAAGCTAGGTAGCATATTTGAATTAGGAGGATTTCCTCTTGTTCAAGTGTGGACCTGAGTTTGAAGCTCAAATTCCGCGAAAGATTTTCTAATAATAGTAATTAATGATGCTAATCAATTAGGGCCCTTTTAGAGATAATCTTTAATAGAAAATCGTAATTCTTTTAGGTTGGCCTTTAAAACAAATTGAGGTACGCCGCGCCAAATAAAATCACAAACTACATGGCCCTCTTTAATTACCTTATTAAAATATTTAGAATTCGGGACGTGCCATTTAGCAAATTTTCATGGCCTCCCACAAAGTTAATAACGCGTTAGTCACTTTAGGCACGTTCTTTAATAATTCCACCTTCCTAAATTCGGGCGTGCATTTCATGCGACCCAAATCCAAATCCAAAAATATTGAATAAAATGTGTCGAGGATCCGGGTGCATTTCATGTGACGTGATCCAAAAATATGTTTTAAACGACGTTCAATTTTCTAAAATTTTATTTTTAACTAAAAGCGGTTACATAATTCTAAAATTGCACTATAGGTTGGAATATGTATAAAAATCAGATTTTAGCCATTTATAATAATTTAAGCGACTGTGCTAGAACCACTGGATCCGGAGGTGCCTAACACCTTCCCTCGGGTCAACAGAATTTCTTATTCAGAAGTTCTGGTTCGCAGACTCCAATTGGAAAGTTGACAATTTTCCTCGATTTGGGATTTAAGTTAAACCGGTGACTTGGGACACCAAAAGCCAATCCTATCCCAAGTGGCAACTCTAAATAAATAAATAATCCCATTTCGAATAATGTCACTTTAAATGGAATAACTCCTTTATACATTTATCCTTCGGGGTAGGTGTGTAAAAAAGAAGGTGTGACACCTCTGGCGACTCTGCTGGGGAAACGAACCCAAAATTTTGATTCAGGGTTCAAGAATTCGAGCTTAGTACAATTGTTATATTTGGCTTTATCAAATTTTTCTACATGTTCCTTTCTATATATGCTAAATGTTTTACCGCTTTGATATTTATTGAAATTGTATATATAAATTGTCCCGAATCCCTTCCTCTCTCTAAGTCTTCTACATCATGGAGAAGGGTGCACTTCGTGTAGCTTCTCTTCTGTTTAGAGTCGTTCCCAATTTGGAATGAGGTTGGATAAGTTGCTAAGCCGGCGTTGTATCCCCGGTACGCTGCCTCCCCCTCGGCTCGAGTTGTCCGCTCGGGTAAGCCAGGTCTAGATCAATAAACCTAGGGTTTAAACCTAGAATAACAAAAACTCATGCCCGATCCCTAGTAAGACGTTTGTTTGCATCATGTGCATTTGACTTAGAGGACTCAACACAGGGGTTGGGTCCATCTAGGACAGGTGACCTGAAATGAATTGACCATCCTTATTCATCTTACGTGCTACTTGCGCATTTATTTTCTCGGCTTTGCATGTTGACCGGCTTGTCTAAATGAGTGAAAATTGAGAAAAATAACTAGTGTTAGGACTAAGTGAGGGTGATAATTTGTTTTGAAAAACTCAATGCCCAAATAGTACCGAAATGCTGCCGAATTTTTGAAAAATAAAACAAAATGAAAAAAAAATATTTGTTGTTTAAAATAGTTTTGATCTCGGCAAATCTGCCCGAACTACACTAGTTTGATTCTCACTGGATGTGAGAAACGTAGGCAACCCTCATCGAGTCCAACCTCCCTTTTGCAAAAATAGCCAAAAAAAATGTCAAAATTTTAATTTTTTCGTCAAAATAAGCCGGGTGATGCCATTCTTGTTTTAAAATAAGCCAAATGTTTCCACAAGGGCCCCGGAAGGCTGTTTTTGCAAGAACAGTCACCCTAAGTCATTTTTAAATGGTTTGCGGGCACAGTCTTAAAATCTTCTCCCAGAAGTGCTGAAAGGTCGTATCTGTGAAACCAAGTCTTTGTTTTTCCTAAATGATAATTTTGCAAAAATAGCCACTTTTTCCTTTTAGGTCAAAATAAATCACTAAAATACTCCTTAGGTATCTTTCTTTCATAAATAAAAAATAAAAAAAAATAATAACAACTTTTGAAATTTGAGTCCGAAAAATATTTTTGCTCAAAAATCCAAAATATTTTTGTAAAAGCCCCTCTTTTGAAAATTAAGAGGCAACTTTCAAAATCCAAAAAAATAAAAATAAAAATAATAATAAATATATTTTCTTTCGTGTTAGAAAAAGAGAAAATAAATTAAAAATATATATTTTTTTTACTTCTAAAATTTTCAAAGTTCCAATAAAAAGAAAAGGAATTTTTAGAAGTCTTTCTTTCAAAAAACAAAAAGAAAAATCAGAAATCAAAATAAAAAATATTTCCCTTAAAGCATTTCTCTCAAATATTCCAAAAAAAAAGTTAGCTTTTTTTATTTTTTTTGCAAGAAATACAAGGGAAATAAATAAAGGGAAAAACCAGAAAAAGAAACACAAAGGAAGAAAATAAGGCATTGAGAGAAAAAATCATGGCCAAAGAAAAGAAAAAGCAGAAAATGAAAATGGAGAAGCAAGAAAAGAAAATGAGAGAAAACAAAACAAAAAGAGAAAGAAAAGAGAAAAGGAATAAGAAGAAAAGTCGGGATGACGCATGCAACCGAAGCAAACATGTAGATATTCATTTAATTGTATAGGTGCATCACACTCCAATGTCCGGTTACCTATCTGTTATTTGTTTCATACTAAACGTTGTTGCTGTCTTTACAGCTGAGTATTTTAGAAACCGTGGTTGGTTTGTGGTAAGCTGGCCTCGCATCGATACTTCACCAGATCCAAAGGAAAAATAGAGATGTCGTCTGAAATGACCCTGCCTGCAATCCACATACCTGAAGACAGCCCAATCTCTGGGATCCCGGCCTCTGAATCCTATACAGCTGAAGAAAATCGGATCATGCGCCTACGATTGATGGAAATGTGGGATGCTTGGAACAACGGAAAGGAACCTCCAAGCACTATCCCGGGTTCCCAGAGTTGTTCCCTAGATCTAGAGGTGCTACCACTTTCCCTATCAGCCGCCCAAATATTCCTCTTGGGCAACCTACTATGACTGCTAACTTCTTCGAAACACCCTTTGAGGTCCACCCCCAGGTGTTCCCGTCTGGAATTGCTCCCAATATCTTCACAGCTCCACCAGACCCCGCAACAGCCCAACCATCACTACCAAAGCATACTTTTGACCCCTCGGTCCTCACATTCCAGAATCCTGTCTTTCAAACGGATCCTCCTCATTATCCTTAGTACACCTACTCTCAGCCACCATATGAACTTACGCCGGGGCAGGATAAAACCCCCCAAATCCCCAGAGCAGGACGAGATGGCAAAAAGAATGAGAAGCCTCGAGCAAAGCTTGAAAAATATGCAAGGCTTGAGCGGGCAGAAGAGCATCTCCTATATAGAGTTGTGTATGTTCCCGTATGTACACTTACCTTCAGGATTCAAAACGCCAAAATTTGAAAAGTATGATGGGCACGGTAACCCCATCGCTCATCTGAAAATGTACTGCAATCAGTTACGGGGTGCCGGCGGCAAAAAGGAATTATTGATGGCATATTTCGGGTAAAGATTGATTGGTATCGCTTCAGAGTGGTATATGGATCAGGATATCTCGCCTTGGCATATATGGGATGATCTGGCTCGAGATTTTGTCCGACAATTTTAGTACAATATAGACATTGCGCCAGATAGGAACTCCTTGGCGAATCTAAAGAAAAAGCCCCCAGAGAGTTTTCGCGAATATGCAATTAAATGGCGTGAACAAGCGTCAAGGGTAAAGCCTCCAATGGATGAGGTTGAGATGGTCATTGTCTTCCTACAGGCTCAGGAGGCAGATTATTTTCGAAACATGATGTCCGGTATGGGTAAGCCTTTTGTAGAGGCAATAAAAATTGGAGAGATGGTAGAGAATGGGCTAAAAACAGGCAGAATCTTGAGCTAGCCGGCCATAAGAGAAACCTCCCAAGCCATCCAAGTCGGGTCTGGAGGAATGGATAAAGGTAATAAGAAAGAAGAAACGGTTATGGCAGCCTCAGGAGCAAGGAGACACTGGGCTCCTAGACCCATGTTTTCTGAGAAAACCTCTCAACACTACTACCCTCATCCTGACATGGCTTATGCTTCACAACCATATGCGGTCATGAACGCACAACCCTTTGCCTGATCGCAGCCACATGCCAACAGAAATCAACCTCCATTCCCAAGAGATCAGCCTTCCCACCAGAACCACTATAATCCTCGACCTCCGCAGAATAACTTCCGTCTCAAGAACCACCCAGGAAACCAAACTTTACCCCAATTGGTGAATCTTACTCTAGTCTATTCAGGAAACTTCTCCAAATGGGTCTACTGCAACCAGTCCCTCATAACAGACAAAACCTGACATCCCTACAGAGCTGGTGTTAGGTGTGCATACCATTCAGGGGTAGAAGGCTATCATACAAATGACTGTTGGGCTCTGAAACAAATGGTGGAGAACTTAATAGAGCAAGAGAAAATTATGTTGAGGGATGAGGATGTCCCAAATGTGACCAATAATCCGCTGCCCGCTCGCAATAACGGGCCATTAATCGGGATGATTTGTAAAGATAGGGAGTTTGATCCAGCCTTAAAAGCTATAATTGCTATCGCTGATGCGGAAAGAAAACCAAAGGTGGCCTCGAAGCAAGATGAAGGGGAAAAGAACAGCAAAATCACCAAGACAGAACCAGAAAAGAAAACAGATTTGAAAAAAAGAACACAAATGTATGTACCCAAGCAAGCCTATGTGGTGCGGGGGACAATCAAACCACCTCGGCTAAGTGAGCCAGTGGTTATTGGACGCGTACCACAGAAGCCTATGACGAACCTTGCTGCGATACCATGGAATTATCATCAGACGGTGGTTACGTACAAGGTTAAAGAGATCTTGGGAGAGCTGCTAGAAAACCCCCATGATGAGAAATATTCAAACGTAGAGGAAGTAAACAATGCCACCAGAACCCACATGGTCCAGCCGGGAGAGGGCACTAGCACCGCTGAGGTGTTATACATGGGACCAAACGCCAAGCTTCAAAACTGGAAAGCTACGCCATTCCTGATCAGGCGGGAGTCCCAGTAGACCCGTCCTGCCACTTTTTCTGCATCTCGAGTTATTTGAGGGTGTAACTTGGATGTTTCCTTTAGTTTCTTGTCTTTAAAATTCCTGAATGTAAACCCTATTATCTTTCCAAATTCCAAGAAATGAAATCAATAATTCATCGTCCATTTTCTCTTTATTACTTCTGATTTTGTTATTCTTCTTCTTCATTTCTTCTCTTCAGTTTTAATAATGCAGCTTTAAATAACATGACATGCTTGCGGACTTCATGCCTAGATCCAAAACGTTGTCATACTTCAGAATAATGAATCAAGAGTCGAAATGCAAAGAAGGTAACTTTGAGGAAATAAAATAAAAGAATTGGAACAACTGAAGAAAATTGGTTCGCGGGTTGGAAAGGTCCATACATTACAACAAAAGAGTTCACTCAGGGCACATCCGGGCAGTTGTACCAACAAAATATGGCCCGCGCTTATAACAAGAAAGTGCGTCCAAGGAATTTTGATTGGAGGCAACTGGTGATAAGATGCATTCCCCCTCACTACCAGGAAGCAAAAGGAAAATTCGCTCCTAATTGGAAGGGTCCATACATAATTCGGAAGATATTGCCAAGAGGAGCACTGTATTTGGGAGACATCGAAGGAAATAATCGTGAAACAACAGTCAATGCAGATGCAGTAAAAAGGTACTATATCTAGGCTTCCTGCAAGGATGGTTTTTGTGTAGTTGACATGACGAAGGCTTTCCTTCCCGCTACCTCAAACATTGTCAATCCTTCGTAAACCCTTTGAGCCGGTTCCGTTTCTTTGGCTACCCTCTTTAGAACCCGGAAGTACGAAAAGAAAAGAAAAAGAAAAAGAAAAAAAAACAACAAAAACAAAAATTATTGGCCTGAACTACGTTTGACTTGATTCCGAAAGGATACGTAGGCAGCCTCTCCCTGAGGTTCAGTCACACCAAAACAAAATCCCAATTTCCCTAAAAGACGAAACTAGAGCAAATGATATAATGGTTTGGCCATGAATCCGCCGAAATGGTTCCAAAGTTGTAGTTCCGCCCAAAATCCTTTTTACCCCAAAGACCTCGTCCAAGTCCTTCCGATGATTTGGCAAAGGTAGGGAAGTGGAAAACATCATTGTTGGAATCTGACACAACGCAAATTGAGAGAAATAAAATGAGAGAGTCTTAACGGTGAAAACCTTTGGGCACCATAAGGCGATGGTGAGTAGAAAAACTGAAAATGAGAGAGTCCGCTTAGTGAAAACTCGCAAAGAGCACTATCGGGCGACGGTGAGAAGAGAAATGAGAGAGGTCGATTGGCGAAAACCCGCAAAGGGCGTTGTCGGTCGAAAGGAAGACATCTCACCACGAAAAGAGTCCTGGCAAGGTTCCCTGGTTTTGAAATACAGATCAATGGGTTCATGAGAAGCTGGAAAGTTTGTGTGGGTCGGGCGTCCAGTCCAAGAAGCATGTCATGTTCATTTGAAGCCAACATGTACCCCGGAGAAGTCCTTCTTTTCCCCCGAAAAGGACGCTTCTCTTTAAACTCATCTGCTTGCCTTTTGTATATCCCTTCTTTGAATCTCTTTCGGTTTAACTCTGATTCCGGAATTACTGCAAAAAAAAGGTGGCAGGACTGGTTCTATAGGGCTCCGCTTGCAAAAGCCAAAGAAAATACCCAGCCTCAGCGGGTGCGTCAGTCTAATCCCGATTGACCATGGTGATTGATGCTTTCAAAGTAAAGACATTTGAAAAGAAAGAAAGTCAAAGGCAAAAGTCCTAAGGGCAGAATAAAGTGAAAAGGCCAAAGCTCACACGGGCGAGTTATAATAAAATCCTGAGAGTTGAACCCGGTCGGTTGGAAAAGAGATTCACCCTCAAGGCCAACAAGCAGCAAAGTTCTCAACGGAAAGGGGGCAGGGATCAAGCAATTGGGATGATCAAGGCCACAAAACCAACCATTGTTTCAAACTAACAAATTGTTCTTTGTTGAAAACAAGTCTTATTCAGAGCAACCATGCAAGAAGCAGGTGCAGCCTAAAAGAAATGAAATGCGCAAGCGCTGAAACATCTTTGCAGCAGGAAAACAACCAAAAAGGAAGTTTCCCCAAGATTCTTTCATGCTTTTTGCTAAATAAAAAGGAAAATATAAAAAGAAGAAGAAAAGAAGGAAAAGAAGAAAAGAAAATGAAAATTAAAATCCCAAAAGAAAAATAAATCATAGTAGTATAGGAGCTTTTTCTTTCCAAATCCCGGCCAAAAAATCGAGGAGCTTTTTCTTTCCAAATCCAGGCCAAAAAACCGAGGATCTCCCGACCAAAAAACCGAGGAGCTTTTTCTTTCCAAATCTCGGCAAAAAACCGAGGATCTCCCGGCCAAAAAACCGATGAGCTTTTTTCTTTTCAAATCCTGGCCAAAACACCGAGGATCTCCCGGCCAAAAAACTAAGGAGCTTTTTCTTTTCAAATCCCGGCCAAAAAATCGAGGATCTCCTAGACAAAAAATCGTGGAGCTTTTTCTTTCTAAATCCCGGCCAAAAAACCGAGGATCTCCCGGCCAAAAAACCGTGGAGCTTTTTCTTTCTAAATCCCGGCCAAAA
>MU674141.1:36573-57373 GCA_026770625.1 Nicotiana glauca | reverse complement strand
TCTCTCAATCTCTCACTCTCCACTTTTCAAGACTTAAAGTCTCAACTCTCAATCTCAATTTTCAAGTTAAATCATGCCTCTTCCGGAAAAAGTGCGCTTATTTGTTACGCAATACTATGAAGTGCTAGAAGAAAATGAACAAGGCTTAGTATTAAAGTGCAAGAATTGTGGTAAAGTCTTAAATTTTCATTCAGGGTCCGGCACAGGCAGTTTAAGGAGGCATATAAAGTATTGTGTTGAGGGTATTCCACCCCCGCGCGTTCGTTTTCAAGATTTTTCAACAATTTGTGTTATTTTACTTCATGTTGTACTTTGTTTTGTTGAGGGTATTATGCTTCATGTTGTACTTTGTTATTAATTTATTAAGCATGCCAATTTAGTTTTACTATTATTTCGTTATTTTACTTTTCCGTCAAACACTTTATTAATTATATTTCTATATTATACATACTACATATATTTATATATCCATATATAAGAGCAATTTATATATATATATATACACATATATGGTTTACAAGAAATTGCATTAAACAAAATTTTTTTAAAAAAAAAAGACCCATTAGGCCCGTTAAGCCCACGAGCCCGGCCCGCTAAGCCCAGGACCACAGTGGGCTTAGGCCCGTCACGGGCCGGTTCCACCCATTAGGCCCACCAAGCCCGGGACCGCCAGGCCCGGGACCACCATAGCCCAGGCCCACCAAGCCCGGGACCGCGAAGCCCGGCCCGTTAGGCCCGTTTAGGCCCGGGCCCGGCCCACAATGCAGCATTATCCAACGCGCTCAAATACATGAACGTCAAGATTTTTGACCTTCTCAACAACAATCAATGTGATGACCCGAAAGATCATCACTTGTTTTAGAAATAAATTATGTATTCCAAGGCCTAAAAACCTTCTATTTATCTCACCTCGATTTGTGTGTGCAGTCCGGGCGTGTATCCGGGAAGCCATTATGTGAAAAATGGTAAATTTTACTTTTAAAATGAATTAGATTGACTTCGGTCAATATTTTAGGTAAACGGACCCGGACCAGTGATCCGATGGTCTCGAAGGGTCCGAAGAAAAATATGGAAATTGGGTGTATGCCTGGAATCGAATTCCGAGGTCCCAAGCCCGAAAAATAATTTTTTTTAAAGAAAATTATTTTCTGGAATACATATGAGTTTTTGGAAATGAAATATGTTTAAATTTGATGGTATCAGGCCCGTATTTTGGTTCTGGAGCCCGATACAAGTTTGTAATAATAATTTAGTTTTATCTGTAAAATTTAGAAAAGAATGGGATTGGTTTGGTATAAAATGGACTTAAAGTTGAGAAATTAAAATTTTGGGTGTTCTTAGATGGTTTCATGAATTTGGGGTTCAATTCATAGTTGTTGATGTTATTTTCATGATTTGATTGCACGAGTAAGTCCATATGATATTTTTAGGTTGGTGTGCATATTTGGTTTGGAGCCGCGAGGCTCGGGTGAGTTTTGTATAGGCCATGGAGTGAAATTTGCACTAGAAATTGCTGGTATGTTGCAGGTCTGCAGGCTTAAAATGGCTCGCAAATGCGAGATCGCAAATACAAATAAAGCATCGCAAATGCGAGAGAAGGCCTGGACAGGCCTGATTGCAAATGCAATCATTTCTTCGCAAAAACGAAAACCCCTGAAATCCCCATTCGTCGCAAATGCGACTATCTCATCGCAAAAGCGAGTTCGCACTTGCGAACATTAATCGCAAATGTGATGATAGCAGTCTTTTGAAGGGTTTGCAATTGCGAACCCTTGTCGCAATTGCGACATTTGCGACCTACAAATTCATAACTTAGCCGAAAATATTTCATTTTTCAAACTCTTTCAAAACATAAACTCTCTTGGGCGATTTTCCTGTAACGACTCGACCGGTCGTTTTGAGCTTTTGCACTTTGTTCACCAGTTCTTGTGCATGACTAGCACCGTATTACGCATTGTGACTTATGTAAGTCGTCGGTTTTGATTTTCAGGTTAATCGGAATAGACATGGAAGGATGATTCTCAGCTGGAAGCTTTAAATTTGAAAAGTTTGACTCAATCTTGACTTTTTAGTATTTGATCACGAATTTTGGTTTTTATGATTTGGTTAGCTCCTTTAGGTGATTTGGGACTTAGGAGCGTGATCGGAATGTAATTCGGAGGTCCGTAGTAGATTTAGGTTTGAATTGACAAAATTGGATTTTTTGGCATTCTCTGGTTGATAGGTGAGATTTTGACATAGTGGTCGGAATGGGATTCCGGAAATTGCAATAGTTTCATTGTGTCATTTGGGATGTGTGTGCAAAATTTTAAGTCATTCGGACGTGGTTTGGTTGATATTTTCTTTTTATCAAAAGTATAAGTTAGAAGATTTTGGAATTCTTAGGCTTGAATCCGATGCAAATTTGGTATTTTGATGTTGTTTTGAGCGTTCCAAAGTTTGAAAAAAGTTTGAATGATTTTATGGGATATGTTGGCATGTTTGTTTGAGGTCCCGAGGTCCACGTGTGAGTTTCAGATAGGTTTGGGTTGTGTTGCGCTCGTTTTTCTTATGTTGCGACGTCGTTTCTTCAAGTATAAATAATATCATATTGAACAAATGGGCTCTGATTTCTTTTTTGATTGAAGCATTAGATCCGTATCGTAATTGCGGACCCGTAGCAAAAAGAATCATCGAATTTGAACATCGTATGAGCCTTTTATGGTCATTTTACTAAGAATTAGGTTGCCATATTTTTTCAGTTTAATTACGAAATTGCCACTGACGGTGTATTTAAAAATTGCACTATTTACATATATTAAAACCTACATATCTCATTCATTATAAGGTCAAATTGAGTGATTCAAAAGCCTAACTTGCTAGAATTTTACAAAGAATCCGTTGGAGGAATAAAATACGAGTTTCGGAATCATTTGGAATGAGAAACAAGGCAGAATAGCTGGCAAAAAAATATATAAAACTTGGGTTTGTTCATTCAGTCATATTTTGAGTTGGGGAGCTCAGATTTGAGCGATTTTGGAGGTGATTTTCATCATATGGATTGGGGTAAGTATTATCTACTCGATTTTGGTTATATTTCATGAATCCATCTTCGTTTTTGGGATTTGATTGATGATTTCAAAGTGAAAAAGATGGAGTTAGGGTTTGAGATTATGAGACCTTTTAGGAATGATTTGATGGGTCAAACGAACTCCGATTTTGAGCTCTTTATATGTACAGACTCATGAGATGATGAACAACATTTTGGTATAGAGTTTGCCAGTTCTGGGATGCGGGCTAGGGGTCAGGTTTTGTGCTTAAAATCGATATTTTTCAATTGGAATTCATTTGTTTAGCATAATTTGATGATAACAATCTGAACTTGGTAGATTTGGAGCACTTGGAAGTTGGGTCGAGAGGCAAGCGTGTTGCAGAGTAGCTTTTCGGGCTAGTTCGAGGTGGGTAATGATTGTAAATGATGTTCTGAGGGTTTGAAACCCCGGATTGCACATCGTAGTGCTATATTGAGATAAGGCACATGCTAGATGACGAGCGTGTGGTCGTGCACTATTGGGGATTGTTATTTAGTCCATCCCGATTGACTATTTTACCGCGTATTTGACTGAAATTTATTTGCTATCATTATTATTTGGGATGGATGCCATATTTGGGGCCACGTGCTAACTATTTGAATCCTTCGGGGATTTATATTGATACTTCCTCACTATTTTGACTTTATACTTGAACTCAGTAATGTGATTTTCCATTTTTTTCAAAACCCAGTCATGTTTATTCAGTTTTAATACTTAAATAATATTTTGGCTGAGCGTCATGTTTTACTGTCGCCCAAGTGGCTTATGTGATTTTGACTGAGTAAGGGCGAGTGCCTGTATTATGAGGATACTTTCGGGTCGGGCTGCATGCCGCCTTAGGGAGATACTGGTTATGATAATGACGCTGAGGGCCTGAGATTGTGCGCCACAAGGTGGCTTGATATTGATATGAGGTCGAGAGCCCGTTTATGATGCCACGAGATGGCTTGATATTGCGCTTGGGCCATAAGAGGCCCTTCCAGGAGTCTGCACACCCCCAATGAGTGCGGGTACCCATTGTGATGTGAGATATAGCCCGAGGGATGATATTGTTCTATGTAATAGCCTGAGGGGCTGGTATTATTCTATGTGATTTGCCCGAGGGGCTGGTATTGTTCTAAGATATTACTTGAGGGGCGGAATTGATGACATTGTGCCCGAGGGGCGAACCTTATGTGCTTATCTTTCTTATTTGCCTGCCATTTACCTGTTTAATTGTGTATTTATTGCCCGAGGGGCGAATTTCTGTGCTTATCTGCACTAATTATTTTGCATTCATTTGCGTAACTGTTGAAAAAGTTATTTTCAAAAAAGTTTAAACTAAGCTAAGATGTTTTAAGAGATTTTACAGCTTCTTTGCTTTCTCATTGGTTTTTGAACTGCTTTTATACAACATCTTGATATGCTTTATATGATTTCTTACCATTTAGACTTTAGTTATGATTATTAATCACTGAGTTAGAGTACTCACTTTACTCTCTGCACCTGTTGTGCAGATTCAGGTATTTCTGAACCCGGTAGCGGGTATTGGCTGATCGGAGGCAGAGTCATCGGAGTTTAGCAAGGTAGCTGCCGGCGTTCGCAGCACTGCTTTTGTCCCTCCTCATTTCATTAGTTTGTGTTTTTGTATATTTCAGACTTTTTAGTTGTATTTATACCCTAGTAGATGCTCGTGACTTGTGACACCCCGGTATCAGGCTGTGTTTGGGTTGTATTCCGCATATTATACTATCGTTTGTTTAGTCTTTGGCTTATTTACCCATACTTAGACTGTTTATTAACTTTTAATTGTTTAAAAATTGAATTGGGACTAGTTGGCTGGCCTTGTCTTCACGAGAGACGCCATCACGATCGGGTCCGGGTTTAGGGTCGTGACATTTCGAAAAAAAAATTCTTCTCCAAATCGATTGTAAGTCATTTCTAACTCGTTTTCTTCAATCTTTAACATCTTTTCTCATGATTTCAACTCAAAATCAAAAATTTTCAGTAGGGAAATTGGGTGTTTTGGGTAGAACCTAGGTTTTTTAAATTTTGGGGATTTGGACCTCGATTTGAGGTCCGATTTCAAAATAAATTATATATTTGGGTTCGTGGGTGAATGGATAATCGTGTTTTGGTTCGAACATCGGGTTTTGACGATGTGGGCCCGAGTCAATTTTTGACCTTTTGGGAGAAACTTTAGAAAAACTATTTGCATGCATTAGTATTGATTCATTTAGCATTTATTGATATGGTTAAGTAACTTGTGGCTAGATACGAACGAATTGGTGGTGGAATCAAGAGGTAAAACAGTAGTTGAAGCTTGAATTATGTTCGGGACATCGAGATAAGTATTTGGTCTAACCTTAGCTTGAGGCATTAGGAGTCTTGTCTTATTTTCTATGTGTTAATTATAGAGTACGACGTATAGGCATGGTGACGAGTACCTATACGTCAGTGTCAAGCATGCCCGTGAGTCTCGTATTATAATTGTTGTGATCCGTTGAGATTTATTCATGCTTAATGTATTGATTATCATTGTTGGTTCCTTTGCCGGGATGTTATTGTTTGTTATATTTTTCTTCCTTGCCGGGATATTATTGTTATGATATTGTCTCCCTTGCCGGGATGTTATTGTTTACAATATTGTTTCCCCTGCCGAAATTGTTGTTGTTATACTCTTGTTCCCTTGCCGGGATTCTTTTGTGATTGATGTTGATCTTTAAATGGGATTGGGTGGCATGCCACCACAAAAATACATGAAATGGGAGCGAGTTGCACGCCTGTAATGAGATATAAGAAATGGGAGCGGGTTACACGCCTGCAACGAGATATATGAAATGGGAACGAGTTGCATGTCTGCAACGACATATATGAAATAGCAGCGAGTTGCACGCCTACAACGAGATACATGAAAGGGAGTGGGTTGCACGCCTGCAACGAGATATATGAAATGTGAGCGGATTGCACGCCTGCAACAAGGAAGAAATGAAAGTGAATATTGTATTTGTTTTTCTTATTCTTCTTAGCAATTGAGTTTTGGATGCTTCACATTCCTCTTTTGGTATTTGATTGTTACCTGATACTCCCCATAACATGTTATTCCCCCTCCCATTGTTTATTGTAAATATCTGCTTTTATTTTTCGTTGTATATGATTTAACTGCATAGTTTTATTTGGTAGTCTAGTCCTAGCCTCGTCATTACTTCGTCGAGGTTAGGCAAGGCACTTACCAGCACATGGGCTCGATTGTGCTGATACTATACTCTACACTGTGTGCAGATACTGATACCGGAGCGTCTGGACCGTAGTGAGGTTGTTGCCTTCAGTCCAACAAGCGACCTGAGGTAGTCCTGTAGGCGTCCGCAGGTCTTGGCGTGTCCTTCTATCATTTCTTTTCTATTTTTACTTACTCAGAGACAAATCCTTCAGACTTTATTTGTAGTACTCTTAGACAGTTTGTGGAATTGTGACACCAAATTCTGGTTAGAGTTGTATTTAGACTTCCGCAGTTTCTATTAAGTTAACTTATCAGATTTCGTCTTCCGCTTTGTTATTGGTATTATTATTTTCGTTGTTTTGATATGTTATTTTGAAATTATAAGAACTTAAAGGCTTGAAAAAGATAATTAAATTGGAATAGTTGGCTTGCCTAGCTTTCACTAGTAGGCGCCATCACGACTCCCGAGGGTGAAAAATTCAAGCCGTGATATCACACTAGAGTCAACTAAATTTGTATCTTCCATGTCCTTGGCTCACTCTAGTGTTACTTCTTCAACATTGACATCCTCAAATTCTAGTTGGATAGATTGTTGGTGTTCTATTCTGACCTCCTCCATTAGCACCTCAATTTCAGTGTCTGATTCATGCTCTTCTTGACTACTATCCCAGTATTGACTTGTTGAGCATTAAATGCTTCAACTAGTTGACTCACTTGTGCCTCTAGGTTGTGAATAGTAGAATCTTGCCTTTGTATGTGTAGTTGTTTCTCATTATCTTGTTCCACAAGGCACCTTAGCATATCTTTGATCTCTTTCAGGTCATCATCCCTGGGTTCTCTGATCCTATTAACTTCACAAGAAAAAGAAGAACCATCATGGGGAAAGATAAGAAATATAAGCATAACTATGAAAGTGACCATCTTGACCATCACACATATCACACACATAAGATTGAGTTAGTGTACATAACTCGCTCTCAAGAATATTTTGATAATTTTGCCATGAGTGGTTTTTTCCACAATATGCATAAGGAGGATTAAAATTAGAATTACCAACATCAAAGCTATCATAATTCCGATATGCCGTGTTTTTAAATTCAAAAGGTTAAATTAAACAAAAAAAATCAAATACAGAAAAAAAATGTCCAAACTCGAAATTAGCAATATGTACATCTATAACTACACCATTAATTCTCCGGCAATAATGCCAAAATTTGATTACGCCCAACTCTAGTCCTAAAAATATAAGCGGTCGCTGCAAATATAATCCGATCTAAAAATCCAGAGTCAAATCCCACAAAGAATTAAGGTTTCGCTATTACTGTTTAATGTCACCAATAAGGCAAGCTCGAACAATTCCTAAGTTGTAAGTATTAAGATTCTTCAATCTAATTAGCAAACTAACAAATTAAAATAGTAAATTAGCAACTAAAGATACTAAGGGTTGAAGATTAAATTAAGGAGGTCTAGAGTTATGATTTCTCCAATTGTCGGAATACTTCCCGTTATGTTTCCTACAATTTTTCCTAAGTATTCTCTACTGATCATGAGCACTCGACTTATCGTAATTCTCCCTCGAGCAACTACAATAATTTACTAGCCATATTCTCTCGAATTATACTAGCTCGCACTTTTTTACCGCTCACTATGATCACGTCAAAGTTTCGTTATCTCTGATCCCGCTTTTAAACCTGTCGTATTGATCGCTCATATACCTTGGTAGTGACGTTATTCAACAACAACCTAAATATACAGTCTTTCTAAATCAATACATAATAAATAGGCACAGTCAATTGAGAGCTCTTCAATTAACTAAAATAAGCACGTAGTTGAACAAGTAGGTATATGCAAAGGCAAAATTATATTAAAAAGTAACAAGAATTCATCCTCCAAACGATCCCATTAAAACTCTAGATAATAAATTAGCTACTCATAATGGTATGTAAAACTACGATACTAAAAGCCATAACCAACAATGAAAAATAGGAAGAGGAAGAAAAAACTTGTGGCTAAATCTTACTCCTTGCTCCTAGCGTATTCTTGCTTCCTTGGGTGTTATCTTACCCTAAAGTAGTGTACTTCCCCCCCCTCCCCCCTCAAAGTGGTGTTTTAATATGTATTTATATGACCTAGGGTTGATGAGAGGCGGAAGTTTTCAATCCAGCTTCAGATAGGAGAGTTGGAGGGCTCGTCAACGTTCGTGCAGCGCGCATCTCGAACTCAACTTTTGTTATTTTCCAGTTCCCGAAGCGATCCCTGCCTTCGCTTCGCTTCGCTGTTTTGTGCCTTCATTTTTTTCCTATTTGATCCTTTTCCGTGCAAGTTATTCCTACACATAAAAACGCGTAATTAGCATATTTTCACTTCAAAACCATACGATCTCCCATAACTCATATATGAAATAATATATAAACATACTAATAAACATGCATTTTTCATCATTTATCGATAGACAATCTTAAATTATTGCTAATGCTTTCTGCAGAGAGGGGAAACTTGATAGAATGAAGGAGTTGGTTCTTATAGGCCCACCAGGATGGAAAAAGATGGATACTTTGGTACATAATGAAAACTTCATTCTCGATTCTACGAGAATTTTTATGAAAGCCGTTCGTTTGCTTCTTTTCGTGTAAGCTTGATTTTCCCATAATATATTCTAATTTTTAGTCTAGGTCTTCTTATGATGATCGATTCAGCCTCTGATAAAAAAAGATATATATCTTGCATATATTTTATTTTTTCAATAAGTTTAGTAATGAGCATAACGACCCCATTGTTCCGATAAAAAGAAAAATCTATAATTAACTTTTTTAGAAATTTCTAAACGAACAAGTTATTCGCTACAACAGATAAAGTTAGTCTAATAGTATAAATTTTTTTATGATGATGTATACATAACTTAAATTTTATTAACTTTAAGATAACAATTGGTTCTTATCCCATTCAATAGACCCAAACACACGTTTCTCAAAATTTTCCTTTTTTTCCCCAATATAACGATGCCTTTCAGAAACACTAATCTATTTCACAAAAAAGGAGGCAATAAAAGAAGAAAAAAGGAAATCCCATTTCCGCGCCCATATTAAATCAAAATCAAAAAAATCAAAAAGAACCCCCAAAAAAACAGTCACTTTACTCATATTCACCAACTTCTCCTCACTCCACTACCTCCGCCGCCGGCCACCGTACATCTGCCATGGACGACGGCGACAAAAGAGCCCTAGATCTAGTCAAAGAGCTAGTCCACCGCTTACTCTCCACTTCTCCACCTCCGCCCACCCCCAACTCCTTAAACCCTAACCCTAACCTCCCTTCGGATCAACAGTTCCATCAAGCTTTAAGATACGCTATTCGCATACTCTCCAGTCGAATGACACCTTCAATTGCTGCCGACGAGTCCGCAATGGCTGAATCCATTAAGCGACGGTTAGCTACTCAAGGTAAATCATCTGATGCCCTCACTTTTGCCGATGTTTATTCCAAATTCTCGTCGAAAACCGGACCTGGAAGTGTGAAAAACAAATGGGCTGTTTTATATTTGCTTAAAACTGTCTCTGAAGATCGTAAAATTCAAAAACATCAGTCTAATAGTGTAGCTTCTAGCGGGTTTTTAAGCTCCGCATTGTCGGGTGGGTTACCTGAATTGATTGGAAGTGAATCCAATCGTAATTTGAAGGGTAAATTGGGGAAAACGGAGAAGGGCTATATTGATGGTAGTTTGAATGATGAATTTAGGAGTTTGAATTGTTTAGGGGATAATTCGAGGAGTTTGAGGGGTAGAGGTGATGTAGGGAAGGGATGGAGTGGAGGGGTTTTGATGGTTTCTAAGGATCCGGAGAACTTGCGAGACATGGCGTATAAGGAATTTGTGGATTTGTCGAAGGAAGAGAATGAGGTACCCGAGGAGGTTTTTGTGAGGGATGTGTTGTATGCTTGTCAGGGGATTGATGGTAAGTATGTGAAGTATGATAAGAATGCTGATGGCTATGTGTTGCCTGATTGGATGAAGGTTCCAAGGGCTACGAGGAGTGTAGTTAGGAAGCTTTGTGAGCTCGGCTGGTTGTTTAGGAAAGTTAAAGGGTATATCTCCGAGAGTATGGATCAGTTCCCTGCTCAAGATGTAGGCACGGTTGGACAAGCGTTTTGTGCTGCGTTACAGGATGAGCTTTCGGAGTATTATAAATTATTGGCGGTGCTCGAAGGGCAGGCGATGAATCCAATACCGTTGGGTTCAGGGGGTGCATGTTCGGGGAATTATATGTCTCTAAGAAGACTGTCAGTTTGGTTCGCTGAGCCGATTGTGAAGATGAGATTGATGGCTGTTTTAGTTGATAACTGTAAGAGCTTGAAGGGTGGGGCAATGGCTGGTGCAATTCACATGCATGCTCAGCATGGTGATCCACTCGTCAATGATTTCATGAAAAGGTTACTGCGTCGGGTGTGTTCGCCTCTTTTTGAGATGGTGAGGAGATGGGTACTTGAAGGAGAGCTTGAAGATATATTTGCTGAGTTTTTCATTGTGAGTCAAACTGTCAAAGACGAGTCCCTTTGGAGAGAAGGTTACCGCCTTCATTCTCACATGCTTCCTGCTTTTATTTCTCAATCTCTTGCCAAACAGATTTTAAGGACTGGCAAGTCTATCAACTTTCTCAGAGTTTGTTGTGATGATCGAGGTTGGGCTGATGCTGCAACAGAAGCAGCAACAGCTGTTGGAACTACAACCACGAGAGGAAGTCTTGGATATGGTGAAACTGATGCACTTGAATCTTTGGTTACAGAAGCAGCAAAAAGAATCGATAAGCATTTACTTGAACTCATGCACAAAAGATACATGTTCAAGGAACATTGTCTTGCCATTAAGCGCTATTTGCTTCTTGGTCAAGGTGATTTTGTACAATATCTAATGGATATTGTTGGTCCTGAGCTTTCTGAGCCGGCTAATACTATCAGCTCATTCAAGCTGGCAACCTTGTTGGAGAGTGCTGTCACGTCGTCTAACGCGCAGTATGATGGCTGTGATATACGGTCTAGATTAAGGGTTAAGATGATGCCACATAACACTGGAGATAGAGGGTGGGATGTATTTTCTTTGGAATACGATGCAGGTGTTCCTTTAAATACAATTTTTACAGAGTCTGTAATGACAAGATATATAAGAGTCTTCAATTTCTTGTGGAAACTCAGAAGAGTAGAACATGCACTAACTGGTGCTTGGAAAACCATGAAACCAAATTGTATCACTTCCCATTTCTTCTCCAAGTTGCCCCAAGCTGTTAAGTTCCAGTTGATTTTGACATCAAGAAAGTGTCAAGTTCTTTGGGATGAGATGAATCATTTCGTTTCTAATTTGCAGTACTACATCATGTTTGAAGTTTTGGAGGTCTCATGGTCTAATTTTGTGAAAGAAATGGAATTAGCTAAAGACCTTGATGATCTTCTTGCTGCGCATGAAAAGTATTTATTTTCAATTTTAGAGAAGTCTTTGCTTGGGGAACGTTCTCAGGATCTTAACAAGGCACTCTTTGTTTTATTTGACCTAATATTGCGCTTCCGTAGTCATGCAGATCGACTCTATGAAGGCATTAATGAGCTGCAATCAAGGTATTTATCTTTTCCCTTTATCTCTATATTAAATTTGGATTTTGAGTTTCTAGTTATTTTTAATGTTTCTAACAGCTTGTTTCTCCTCATAAATTACAGGACTGCGGAATCATCAACTAATAAATCACGAGGAAAATCAAATGATAAATCGTCAGAACCAGGGTCATGGCTTGGTGAAGGCCGAAAGGCCTTCACTCAACGTGCTGGAGAATTCCTTAGAAATATGGGAAATGATATAGATGCGATTGGAAAGGATTATGCAACCATCTTTGAGGGGTTCATTTCACAGTTGCCTGTGCAGCAGCACATTGATTTGAAATTTCTCATGTTTAGGCTCAACTTCACTGAGTTCTATAGTCAGCTACGCCCAATTACAAGAGGAAATCTTTTTTAGCGTCGGGTCTATTACACTTACTGATTTGGAGTTTCAAATTTGTAATGCTCTTTCGTCACCTGCATCCAGTTATAGCGAGGACGATATAGGATCCTGGATATAACGCAGATGTATCACTGGCTTCTGAAAGTGTTCAGCATGTTTCCATTTGCCAAATAGCTACCGTGCACCCGATGAAAGACCGTTTTCTGGCCACCTTAACCCAGGCCTATCAGTTTGTATGTCTTTGTTTGGCTTTAGGCATTACATCTTTTCGCATCGTTTCGATTCTCGTGGAAGTTTTTCCACATCAGGTTCTCTCAAATTGTCAGTTTACCTCATTCACCATTACTTATCTTCCTCTTCAGAAAGGCACTTTTAGCTTGTGTTTTGTCGATTGAGGGGAGAGGGTGGATTGATGTTACTAACCATCGTGCGACACTGTAGTTCTGTTTGGGGTTCTATTTGTTTGTTTATTTTATTTTTTTGGCTGCTATAGCGAGCGGCTCGGAGCTTGTATATCTGTAAATGTAGTTTTTGTTCTAAAATTAGTAAATCTTCATTTGCTGAATGCTGACTAGCTAATCAGCTTTTCCTTTTCAATTGCTTGTACTGTCTCGATGATTAGAAGATAATGATAATTGGGTTTCCAGTTTGTGGCTTCATTTACTATTGCTTTTGTTTTTGTTGAAATGGACACTAGTGAGTTTTACCATTCTCTTATGCATAAACAGTATATATGCCCCTTAAAGCATTATCTGTGTAAGTTCTAACAGAAAGAATGGATAATTCAGAGAAAAATAATACGTATGTCAATGAAACAATTAACATACAAGTTCTGTGTTAATTGTTAGTATATAGTTAGTTTCATCTATGTTTCAAAAGCAAGGTTATTTTACACTGTGAAACTTCAGATTGTCGCCAAAAACAACAGAGGTTGAAAATTAAATTAAATTGAATCTGCAATAAAGACCGTCAAGTTGAGATGACCGAGTTGGTCTAAGGCGCCAGATTAAGGTTCTGGTCCGAAAGGGCGTGGGTTCAAATCCCACTCTCAACATTTGTATTTTACAGCACTTAATCTTTTGGGAAAATTACACTGTACTCCAAAAAATATAATAGTTGGCAAAATGCATATTTTTGCATATTAATATATAATATACTTAACTTATATATAATCAATATATATTTTTTGTATATTTGACTAGCGAATGTAATTATTTTTTCAACCATCCAAATGTATAACTTGCCTATAATTTTTTTTTTGGCCATATTAGTTTATCTTTTCTACACATATTCATATATTATATAGTATTGATTATACACAATTATACATATGTAATATATAAATTATGCACTTAATCTTTTGGGAAAATTACATTGTACTCTAAACAATATAATAGTCGGCAAAATGCATATTTTTGTATATTAATATATAATATGCTTAATTTATACATAATCAATATATAATTTTTTGTATATTTGACTAGCAAATGTAATTATTTTTGCGACCATCCAAATGTATAACTTGCCTATAATTTTTTGTCGGCCATATTAGTTGTTTATCTTTTCTAGCCATATACATGGATTATAGGAAAGGGTCCTTATACTATTGCATATAGTTTACATTTATCTCCCGTTATATTATTCGTTCAAATCTACCCTTATTGTTAATAGTGTTTTGGTTCAAATTTATCT
Source organism: Nicotiana glauca (assembly GCA_026770625.1). NCBI lineage: Eukaryota > Viridiplantae > Streptophyta > Magnoliopsida > Solanales > Solanaceae > Nicotiana > Nicotiana glauca. The sequence goes on along the minus strand of MU674141.1, from coordinate 43,431 downwards.
TTACATGAAAAGTGGCTAAATTTCGATTATTTTTGAAACTGTGACTATTTTTGAATGACCACTTATAAATCTGATTATTTTTGAAGGTTGGCCCAAGCCAGTTCAGATATATTTTCCGGAAAATCCACCAATTTCAGGACATAGGATGACGATAGTCCATCCAAAGAAAGAGTGCTTACTAAATACGGGTTTTAATGTGAACTCTTTTTTTTTTCCTATTAATCTATAGTTTTATTTTACAATTAACTGTGAATTAGTTTTGTAAGGTGTAATACAATAGAAACATTGTCTGGAATACCTTTTCTAACTGCTTAGAATTAGAGCCATTAAAATGGGCTTAGCTCGTGAGGCCAGTCTAGTTCAGCCCGCTACTTGAATAAGGTTCGGCTAAGATTTTTTGAGCCCATTTAAAACAGAAGCTTATAAGCCCGACCTAAGTTTGTCCGCTGGCCCGTGAGGCTTGACAGAGGCCGGGTTTTGGCCGGCTCGTGGGTTAAAAATTAACTAATTAATTAATTATTAAATATTTAATATTTAAGCAAGTAAAAACTAAAAAAAAACTTTTAACTATAATCCTCATTCGCCAACCCTAGTTTGCTCATTTACCCTTCCACATCAACTAGAATTTATATTTTTGACATGCATGGAATATGACAAAATCAGTTTTTCTTTTGCTTAATTAATAACGAACTCGAAAAGTTTTAGTTGGCCAATAATAATTATTTTCTAAAATATTACTTTAAGTTGCCAACGATAACTTTGGATTACTATAATACACTATTAATATTTAAAGTTCTTTTTTAGTATAGAAAAAGACGAATTTTGAATACACAAAAAAAAAAAAAACAATTGACTACTAGCATATTTCAGGAATTTTAAAAATTTGATGGACTATAATGATGAATTTAGCAAATGATATTAATCCGAAATTAAAAAACCTAGCATTTAAGCTCATTGAACTAATCCTTGAATAGGAGGAAAATGAAAGAAAAATATTAAGAAAATATTCATGTAACTTTAAAAAAGAAGAATTAGAGATATATAGAATTTGCATTTCAATTACACGATTCCTCGTCAAATATCAAGCTTTTTTTTACGCTTTAAGCATACATAAGTTATTTACATGATTAATCGGCTATGTCACGAAAAATATTTAAGAATTAATAACTTCTTTTTCTTACAAAAAAAATAAAAATTGAAGGGCTGGCTCGCCCTAACCCGCGACCCTCTTAAGGCTGTATTGGGTTGGCCATTTTCAGCCCGTTCATGTGGCGGACCGACCCGTCCTAGCCCACCAATTTAAAATCTTGCGAGGTTTGAACTGGACTGGGCTAGGCTGGCTCGTTTTGATAGCTCTACTTAGAATCAGGGGCGGACCTAAGTGGTGAGAAGTGGGTTCAATTGAACCCGCTTTATCAAAAAATAATACTGTATATATGTATAAATTATGGCCAAAGCAAGGTAAATTTTCTATAGAAATTATTTTTGAACCTGCTTATATGACTTATACTTTATGTTAGTTATGGACTTCTCTGACTAAATTCGCTTGCACAAAATTCTGGGTCCGTCACTGCTTAAAATCCTTCGACTGACAAGTTTAGTGGGGACATTTTATACGAGTTTGGAGGGAAAATACGATATGATTGTTATTATTTATAGGGCGGTTAGTTTCATGGATATCCATTTAATTTTTATATTAAAGTCACTAACCAATTTTTTGTAATGAAATTGTCACTAAACTTTATTTAAGTATTTTCTGTGATTCTAGGGGTAAGTTTTTTTTTTTGGTCAAACAATAAAATTTTATTCAACCAAGTATGATATATACATTCACTAGTTCTTTTTGACTCTAGAACTAGTCCTAAATTTTACGCTAGTACATTTACTCTTCCCCTCAATATATCTGCTAAACTGCTAGTCTATATGAGTTCAAACTATCAAGTAATCTATTCCAAATGCTTCTAAATTGTCCTTTCCTATGTAATTGAATGGTAATCTCTCTTAGTCTTGATGCACATTTTTGCTACTGTTCTTGAAATCTTCTCGCATTGCGTTCATTCCAAACATGGTAGACAGTAGCCTGAGACTGCAGAGAAGTGTTCAAATGCCTGCATCATCAACTGAATTGACACTTTATCAGCTCCGCAGCACATTATTAAGTCATCTGCAAAACAAATATGGGTTAGTTTCATTTTCCTGCATCTTGGATGATGGTTGAAGTTGGGATTCTGATTCAGCTGCTTCAGGGATCTGTTCAGATACTCCATTGTCAGAACAAATAGGAGTGGTGACATGGAATTTCCTTGGCGTAGTCCTTTCTTTGCTTGGAATTTAGGGGTGAGTCGTCCATTAAAGATAATAGAGTAGCTCACAGTCGACACACACTCCATGATGAGTTGAACAAACTTAGCTGGAAAACCAAATTCTAATAATACCATTCTCAGAAAGTCCCACTCAACAATATCATAAGCTTTCTTGATATCCACATTCACTGTACATCAAGGGGACATTCCTTTCCTGTTGTAACCCTTAACTAGCTCATGTTCCACAATCACATTATCTAAGATGTTCCGGCCTTCAATAAAAGCTGATTGTGCTGGCCTAATAATTTTTTCTACTACTTGTTTGAGTCAGATAGTAATTATCTTAGCTATCAGTTTGTACAATATTGTACAATATGCAATGGGCCTGAACTCCTTTACATGAGTAGGATTTGGAAATTTTCGCACCAGTGTAATGGTTGTAGTGTTAATCTCCTTAAGTATCTTCCCCTTTTCAAAGAACTGAAGAATAGCTTTTATAATATCAACTCCCACTACATCCCAGTTGGCTTTGAAGAATTCCACAGGAAAACCATCACTACCAGGGGCTTTGTCAGCTGGTAGATCATTCAGAGCTGTTAAAATTTCCTTCTTAGTCACTGGTTGTATCAGCCCCTCCTGCTCCTCCTTATTTAGACAGTAACCATGTTTTGCAATGTCACTGTTTAAGCAAGGCAATTCTGCAGCTTTAGTACCCAGCAGTTCCTGGAAAAAGCTAATGAACTCATTCTGAATTTGGCCTGGGTCAATTAGCATAGTCCCTTGGTCATTACATATTGAAGATATGTGGTTCCTTGCTTGTCTAGCCTTCATTTGAGCAAGAAAGTACCTTTTATTTGAGTCTCCCTTAGCTAACCATACATCCCTAGACTTCTATCTTAGCACCTCTTCATGTATGTTAGACCATTTCTCTAAGTCTAGTATCAGTTCCCTCTCCTTTTGAATCAGATTTGGATTGTATAAATCAGAGTTCATCAATATTTGAGTGTCTTTTAATCTCCTACTAGTATCTTCAACCTTCCTTTTCACATTTGACACCTCTTTTTGAAGGTGTCTTGTGTTTAGCTTAATAAGCTTGAGCTTTTTGCATATGCCATACATAGTACACCCAGGAACTTCATATTGCCATGTAGTATTAGTCATTGTCTTGAATTCCTCATTTTGAAGGAGAATGTTAAGTAGTCTAAATGGCCTAGGAAGTTTTTCTCTTGTGTTCCGAGTATTGACAATAATAGAAGAGTGGTCAGAGCACTCTGGGCTAGGGTAGACTGCTTCCAATTGTCCATAATCATCAAATCATTGTGAATTTCCAAAGGCCAAATCAATCAAACTATGTATTCTAACCTGTGCATCTCTCTTATTGCTCCATGAAAATAAATTTCCTGTTCTTTTCAGTTGACCAAGCCCTATGTCTTCAATACACTCCCGAAAGTCCTTTACTTCATTTGGATGTACTGGGATACCATTTTGCCTATCATTCACAGAAAGAACATCATTGAAATCCCCTAGTACAATCCACGGATCATCAATATTGTTATTTAAATTCCTTAATTCTTGCCACAGGGTCCTCCTTTTATTTATGGTATTCAATCCATAAACGAATGTTATCTGACTAGTAAATGAGGATCCCTTGTCCTTTGCTATGCAATACACAAATTGAGGCTTGGATGCTACTATTTGCACTTCCACTTGTTGAGGTTTCCAAACAATCCAAATCCTACCATTAGGGCTTTGAGTGTAATCGGCAGCTATTTTTCAATCATTCCCCAATTTCTTCTTCACTTTTTCAGCTTTATTACTTTTAACGTTTTTCTCAAGAACACCTATTAGGGTCACCTTTTTTGTAAGCAAGAAGGTCTTGAGTTCCTTCTGCTTAAAGGGCTTATTGATCCCTCTTATGTTCCATGAGCAGAAAATCATGGAGGGATCTCCCTCAATGGACACTGTTCCCTTATCACTATTGGAGTGACTAACATTGGTTGAATTCTTAATGCACTAAACTGATTTTGCCTCAAACCTCTCAATCTTTTCACCGTCTTCACACAACTGACTTTGTACTGCCTGTTCATGGGTGATGTCTAGTTTTTTCTTGCCCCTGTTCTTTGCTTGTTGCACCTGGAATTCCACATTCATGTGCTGATCTTTTTCATTTTGGTCATCAGTTATTGCTTCTACTTCTTTTGGCAATTCTGATTGAGCTTGTTGTTCAACATTTGTGACTGGCATTATAGGCTTCTGATTCTCCTTCACTCTCCAGCCTAACTTCTGCTTTCTTGGTTGTTGTTTTCCCTTTTAAAATGTGATTTTCTTGCATTCTCCATTCTTATGCCCAATGTTCAAGCAACTTTGACACTACAAGGGTCTCCATTCATACTCAACATTTTGTAATTTGCATTTACCTCTTGGTATTTCAATTGGTATCTCTTCCGGAAGTTCAATTGAAACATCCATTTTGATTAGGATTCGTGCGTAGGACACTCTTTCTCCTTTGGCTGTTAGTTTATCCGTGCATATTGGCTTTCCCAAACAGCTTGCAATTCGACCCAAACTACTTGGTGCCCAGTATTCAACAGATAAGTTGGGAAAAGTAACCCAAATTGGAATAACTTGGAGTGGTTCCTTGCTCATCTGAAAGTCTGGCTCCCAATGCTTGAGCACCATAGGTCTGTTGTTAAATGTGAAAGGTCCGTTCTGCAATAGGGTCTCCTTATCATTCTCATACATGAATTGAAAGATGAAATACCCATCATTGTGCAGAAAAACTTGAGGAGTAACACCATAATTCCAGACCCCATACACATACTTCAACATTTCTTTGAATGTAGGGTTTCCCCCAATTACATAGCCAATTAGAACCGATTTCCATTTCTGACCACTACTGGAAATACAAACTTTTCCCACGGAAGAATTGGTGGGAAATCGGTGAGAAATTTTAATATTCCAACGATATTCCCAGGGGAGACGCTCGGTGGAAAAATGGTTGGTGGGAAAATAGTTTCCCACTACATTCGTGGGTAATTCCCAGGGAGTTTCCCACTGAGGTTTTGGTGGGTTCACCTAGTGTAATTTCCCACGAACATCATGGAAAAAGTAATAAAATAAAATAATTTAATTTTCTTAAGTTTTCCACCGAATCCGTGGGAAGTATTAAAAATAATTTAAATATTTTTTTATTTTACCCATGGGAGCAGTGGGAAATATTCATAATATGAAAATAAATATATGAACATTCTCAATGAAAATCAGTGAGAAATATTGAAATCCTGGAAAAAATGCATAAATTTCCCCCATAGTCCGTGGAAAATCTGGAAAATATTTTCATGGCCAAATCTATTTTTAGAACGACACCATCTGCCAAACAGAAAGTACAACCAACAATACAAGACTAAATACAATTAAACATTCAAATACTTAATGCTTGACTTCACACTAAATACAACTTGCCAGCATGAGTGAGTTGTTGTAGTTCTTCACACAAGTCATTTCCCCCATACCACTTCTTTGTATCAAAGATTTTCCTAAGAAGCCAACATGCTTGTCTAGCTGTCTCTATAGTATTGATCTTTCTACCCTTAATATAGAAGCTGTGAATCCATTGCACCTAGAGAGTGTCTTTCTTTGTGGTGATAGCCCAAAGCAATTTTGTTATGGCTGCTTTATTCCACGTTTGAAATTCGATTATGTTCAAGCCCCCTGCTGATCTTGGCATACATAGTCTCTCCCATGCGCCAAGGGCTCTTCTTGATGCTGCATATTGTCCAGTCCACAAAAATATTCTGCAGACACTTGTTATTAGCTGCAGCACCTTCTTTGGAATTAGAAAGATCTGCGACCAATAAGTTTGGATCTCAAAAAGAACACTCTTAATAAGCTGAACTCTACCACTATATGATAGGAATTTTGTAGTCCAACATCTGATCCTTGCAATCATTCTCACCACCAGGGGAATACATTGTTGAACTGTAATTTTTTTTTTTGAAGATAAGGGGATACCAAGGTACTTGAAAGGAATCTCTCCGATTGCAAAATGCATCTCCTCATAGATCTGGTTCTGGACCTGCTGATCCACTCCTGTTATATATAGGGAACTCTTTTCCATATTTGCTTTGAGGCCTGAGACTGCAGAGAAGTGTTCAAATGCATGCATCATCAACTAAATTGACACTTTATCAACTCTGCACCACATTATTAAGTCATCTGCAAACAAATATGGGTTAGTTTCATTTTCCTGCATCTTGGATGATGGTTGAAGTTGGGATTCTGATTCAGCTGCTTCAGGGATCTGTTCAGATACTCCATTGTCAGAACAAATAGGAGTGGTGACATGGGATCTCCTTGGCATAGTCCTTTCTTTGCATGGAATTTAGGGGTGAGTCCTCCATTAAATATAATAGAGTAGCTCACAGTTGACACACACTCCATGATGAGTTGAAAAAACTTAGCTAGAAAACCAAACTCTAATAATACCATTCTCAGAAGGTCCCACTCAACAATATCATAAGCTTTCCTGATATCCACTTTCACTAGACATATAGGG
>MU674141.1:18614-36541 GCA_026770625.1 Nicotiana glauca | reverse complement strand
TGTTATTATTTATAGGGCGGTTAGTTTCATGGATATCCATTTAATTTTTATATTAAAGTCACTAACCAATTTTTTGTAATGAAATTGTCACTAAACTTTATTTAAGTATTTTCTGTGATTCTAGGGGTAAGTTTTTTTTTTTGGTCAAACAATAAAATTTTATTCAACCAAGTATGATATATACATTCACTAGTTCTTTTTGACTCTAGAACTAGTCCTAAATTTTACGCTAGTACATTTACTCTTCCCCTCAATATATCTGCTAAACTGCTAGTCTATATGAGTTCAAACTATCAAGTAATCTATTCCAAATGCTTCTAAATTGTCCTTTCCTATGTAATTGAATGGTAATCTCTCTTAGTCTTGATGCACATTTTTGCTACTGTTCTTGAAATCTTCTCGCATTGCGTTCATTCCAAACATGGTAGACAGTAGCCTGAGACTGCAGAGAAGTGTTCAAATGCCTGCATCATCAACTGAATTGACACTTTATCAGCTCCGCAGCACATTATTAAGTCATCTGCAAAACAAATATGGGTTAGTTTCATTTTCCTGCATCTTGGATGATGGTTGAAGTTGGGATTCTGATTCAGCTGCTTCAGGGATCTGTTCAGATACTCCATTGTCAGAACAAATAGGAGTGGTGACATGGGATCTCCTTGGCATAGTCCTTTCTTTGCATGGAATTTAGGGGTGAGTCCTCCATTAAATATAATAGAGTAGCTCACAGTTGACACACACTCCATGATGAGTTGAAAAAACTTAGCTAGAAAACCAAACTCTAATAATACCATTCTCAGAAGGTCCCACTCAACAATATCATAAGCTTTCCTGATATCCACTTTCACTAGACATATAGGGGAATTTCCTTTCCTGTTGTAACCCTTAACTAGATTATGTGCCACAATCACATTATCTAAGATGATCCGACCTTCAATAAAAGCTGATTGTGCTGGCCCAATAATTTTGTCTACTACTTGTTTGAGTCTGCTAGTACTTATCTTAGCTATCAGTTTGTACAATGTTGTACAATATGCAATGGACCTGAACTCCTTTACATGAGTAGGATTTTGGAAATTTTGGCACCAGTGTAATGGTTGTAGTGTTAATCTCCTTAAGTATCTTCCCCTTTTCAAAGAATTGAAGAATAGCTTTTATAATATCAACCCCCACTACATCCCAGTTGGCTTTGAAGAATTCCACAGGAAAACCATCACTCCCAGGGGCTTTGTCAGCTGGTAAATCATTCAGAGCTGTTAAAATTTCCTCCTTAGTCACTAGTTGTATCAGCCCCTGCTGCTCCTCCTTATTTAGACAGTAACCATTTTTTCAATGTCACTGTTTAAGCAAGGCAATTCTGCAGCTTTTGTACCCAGCAGTTCCTGGAAAAAGCTAATGAACTCATTCTGAATTTGGCCTGGGTCAGTTAGCATAGTCCCTTGGTCATTACATATTGAAGATACGTGGTTCCTTGCTTGTATAGCCTTCATTTGAGCATGAAAGTACCTTGTATTTGAGTCTCCCTTAGCTAACCATACAGCCCTAGACTTCTGTCTTAGCACCTCTTCATGTATGTTAGACCATTTCTCTAAGTCTAGTATCAGTTCCCACTCTTTTTGAATCAGATTTGGATTGTATAAATCAGAGTTCATCAATATTTGAGTGTCTTTTAATCTCCTACCAGTATCTTCAACCTTCCTTTCCATATTTGACACCTCTTTCTGAAGGTGTCTTCTGTTTAGCTCAATAAGCTCGAGCTTTTTGCATATGCCATACATAGTACACCCAGGAACTTCATATTGCCATGTAGTATTAGTCATTGTCTTGAATTCCTCATTTTTAAGGAGAATGTTAAGTAGTCTAAATGGCCTAGGAAGTTTTTGTCTTGTGTTCCCAGTGTTGACAATAATAGGAGAGTGGTCAGAGCACTCTGGGCTAGGGTATATTGCTTCCAATTGTCCATAATCATCAAATTATTAAGAATTTCCAAAGGCCCAATCAATCAAACTATGTATTCTAACCTGTGCATCTCTTTTATTGCTCCATGAAAATAAATTTCCTGTTCTTTTCAGTTGACCAAGCCCTATGTCTTCAATATACTCTTGGAAGTCCTTTTCTTCATTTAGATGTACTGGGATATCATTTTGCCTATCATTCACAGAAAGAACAACATTGAAATCCCTTAGTACAATCCACAGATCAGCAATATTGTTATTTAAATTTCTTAATTCTTGCCATAGGGTCCTCCTTTTATTTATGGTATTAATCCATAAACGAAAGTTATCTGACTAGTAAATGAGGATCCCTTGTCCTTTGCTATGCAATGCGCAAATTGAGGCTTGGATGCTACTATATGCACTTCCACTTGTTGAGGCTTCCAAACAATCCAAATCCTACCATTAGGGCTTTGAGTGTAATCAGGAGCTATTTTCCAATCATTCCCCAATTTCTTCTTCACTTTTTTAGCTTTATTGCTTTTAACGTTTTTCTCAAGAACACCTGTTAGGGTCATCTTATTTGTAAGCAAGAAGGTCTTGAGTTCCTTCTGCTTAAAGGGCTTATTGAGCCCTCTTATGTTCCATGAGCAGAAAATCATGGAGGGATCTCCCTCAATGGACACTGTTCCCTTATCACTATTAGAGTGACTAACATTGGTTGAATTCTTAATGCACTAAACTGATTTTGTCTCAGTAACCTCTCAATCTTTTCACTGTCTTCACACATCTGAATTTCTACTGCCTGTTCATGGGTGATGTCTAGTTTTTTCTTGCCCCTGTTCTTTGCCTGTTGCACCTGGAATTCCACATTCATGTGCTGATCTTTTTCATTTTGGTCATCAGTTATTGCTTCTACTTCTTTTGGCAATTCTGATTGAGCTTGTTGTTCAGCATTTGTGACTGGCATTGTAGGCTGCTGATTCTCCTTCACTCTCCAGCCCAACTTCTGCTTTCTTGGTTGTTGTTTCCCCTTTTCAAATGTGATTTTCTTGCATTCTCCATTCTTATGACCTATGTTCAAGCAACTTTGATAGTACAAGGGTCTCCATTCATACTCAACATTTTGTAATTTGCATTTACCTCTTGGTATTTCAATTGGTATCTCTTCCGGAAGTTCAATTGAAACATCAATTTTGATTAGGATTCGTGCGTAGGACACTCTTTCTCCTTTGGCTGTTAGTTTATCCGTGATATTGGCTTTCCCAAACAGCTTGCAATTCGACCCAAACTACTTGATGCCCAGTATTCAACAGGTAAGTTAGGAAAAATAACCCAAATTGGAATAACTTGGAGTGGTTCCTTGCTTATCTGAAAGTCTGGCTCCCAATGCTTGAGCACCATAGGTTAGTTGTTAAATGTGAATGGTCCGTTCTGCAATATGGTCTCCTTATCATTCACAGACATGAATTGAAAGATGAAATACCCATCATTGTGCAGAAAAACTCGAGGAATAACAACATAATTCCAGACCCCATGCACATACTTCAACATTTCTTTGAATGTAGGGTTTCCCCCAATTACATAGCCAATTAGAGCTGATTTCCATTTCTGACCACTACTAGAAATACAAACTTTTCCCACGGAAGAATTGGTGGGAAATCAGTGAGAAATTTCAATATTCCCACGATATTCCCAGGGGAGACGCTCGGTGGGAAAATGGCTGGTGGGAAAATAGTTTCCCACTACATTCGTGGGTAATTCCCAGGGAGTTTCCCACTGAGGTTTTGGTGGGTTCACCTAGTGTAATTTCCCACGAACGTCGTGGGAAAAGTAATAAAATAAAATAATTTAATTTACTTATGTGTCCCACCGAATCCGTGGGAAGTATTAAAAATAATTTAAATATTTTTTTATTTTACCCATGAAATTAGTGGGAAATATTCATAATATGAAAATAAACATATGAACATTCCCAATGAAAATCAGTGAGAAATATTGAAATACAGGAAAAACAATGCATAAAATTCCCCCATAGTCCGTGGGAAATTTGGAAAATATTTTCATGGCCAAATCTACTTTTAGAACTACACCACCTGCCAAACAGAAAGTACAACCAACAATACAAGACTAAATACAATTAAGCATTCAAATACCAAATTCAACATTCAATCCAATTTATTTCACAAATGACAACTAATCAATCCATTTCATAATTAATCCAACTAATCCAACAGTAGAAAAAAAAACTCAAAAAATCCAACACTCAATATTGAACATCTAAGTACCATCCAAGACAAGCTAATAAAAGAAACTACTCCTTAGTTTTAGTCAGATGCTAGAGAACGGGGCACACGAAATGCACCAGATGCTAAGAGGGAGTTTATACTGATAAGTCTTGATGCATCGTCCTTTTGCCTCATTTCTTCCTCCCTTCGCCTTTCCTCTTCCTCACTTCGCCTATCTTCTTCCTCCCTTCGCTTTGCCTCTTCTTCCCTTGCATCCCTTTTTTGAAGATACAACTCAGTAATATTCGCTACCTTCCTATTCAATTCCTCAAACTCATCCGGATCAACCGATTAATGTGAGGAAGAATAAGAACGAAACAATCCAGAAGTACGATGACCGAGACTAAACTCCAATCCAAGCCCGTAGACTCTCCCCTTATGCACGCCACCATCTGTCTTAATTCACATGTCCATGATCTCCTCTTGGGATGGTTGGATTGACCTACCTTGATCATCAATCGGCTGACTTTGAATGAACTCCTCCAAGCTTCGTTTGAAAGCATCCTATAAAAAAAATTACAATTATTATAAACAGAACGAATATGTACTACGTATTCAAATTCGTTGGAATGAGAGGAGAAAAAAAGAAAAGAAATAGCAACCAATTCTTTTAGATACCTTATCCAACAAACTTTACCAATCAAGAACATAGATGGAATATATCTCGCCAAACTAGATAAAACTATTATTGTAATCCAGACTCCAAAAGAACATGCATGTTGATTCATACTAATTAATTTCTTCGAGGAAAGCAATGGAAATAATTGATGGAGAACACTGGTGCTAATCAAGCAGAAGAAAGAAAAATTTCAACTATGTATGCACATGAATCAGCCTTTATATTCAAAAAGAATTAACAACTTTGTAATTTGTATACTCGTCTTATTAAGAATTATTTCCACTAAGCAGGTGATTGATGCTAAGAATTTACCAACTGTTGTGTATGTGCTAGATTATAATTTACCAACTATCTTCTCAACATTAACAACGCGGATGAATCTATAGGGGAATCATCACAATTGCATAAAAGATGCGTTCATTTGATTTTGCCATTCTAATTTACTATAAGGATGGGTATCTACACGTTATACCATTTTTTTATAGTTCTATTCATGGAACAGAGTATATACAATTCCAAAATGGTTAAGGTCAATGCATTTTAACTAATTGAGTATTCATAATCGTACCTATTCCTTGACACCTTCTGTTTCGATGGCTGGTTGGAAGGAGGAAGAGAGAGACGATATGCCTTCCACGAAAGAAAACTGGAAAATTAGAAAGAAAAAAAAATTAAAAACGAGAGAACACAAATGTGCACTCCACGAATCTAACCAAGATTTCTAATGTTCTCCACGAATCTTTTCCCCTTACTAGTACTACTACTTTATTCAAAGCAAGATTTCTAACCAACACTTGAGCTCTCAGTATTTTAAATTCCTCTAAATAATTCAGAAAATAATAGAGAAAAAGGCAAACAACATGCAACCATTGAAAGAAGCAGCAACAACCTAAACAAAATTGGGACGAAAATCTAAAAGAAGCAGCAACAATCGAAACGAAGTTGGGAGATAAAAGAAAAATTACCTGTCTCTCGGGCTGGTCGTTGCTGGGGAGCGGAGGAAGAGTGAGACGATGGCTGGTCGGAAGGAGGAAGAGAGACGATGGCTGAGGGTTGGTCGCCGTTAGAGGGAGGAAAAGAGAAAGAAGAGGGAGAAAAAGAAAAAAATGACTAAGGCTAGGGTTTCTTCCACCCGACATTACATAAAGGTATAGTTGTTAAACGGGTGGGCCGGGCCGATCCGGGTCCGTTTTTTTTCTACCCGTCCGGGTTCCGGGCCGGGCCGGTTTCGGGTTGGTACAGTAACGGGTTTAGCGGGCTGGGTTAATTCGGGTAAACATTGAACCATAAGGGTTACGGGTTGAGGGGGCCGGGCCGGGCCGGGTTTAGTGTATTTTTACCTTTTTTTTTTTGGAATTTTGTATAACTATTGTAAGTTATATTAATACTTTGTATTAATTAAAAGAATACAAGTAAGATGGGAAAAAATTGCACTTATTGCAATTGCTACTTTATTTCTTAATTTCAAGTTTCAACTTTCAAACTTACAAAATGAAATGTTTACATTTTTTTCAACAAGTAAATTAGTAAACTAGTAAAGTAGTAATTTCAAATATTTTGCATCGCCCTAGCAAGTTCATCATAATCAATATGAACCGATTGACCTTCTTCTGGCGTGTTAAATTCGGATGGGTTTCCATGTGTTAATATATCTCCAAGTTCCTCGTCTTCTGGGCTATCAACATCTTCCTTTCCTTGATTTCTTCGTTCTGATCTAATCCAATCTCTGAAACATACTAAAACTTCCAAAGCATTGCTTCCCAATGAGTGGCGGGTATCTCCAAGTTGTTGTCTTGCTTGGCTAAATGCACTCTCCGATGCAACAGTAGAAATTGGCACATTCAGCACGTCCCGAGCCATAGCGAAAAGAACAGGAAATTGCTTTCCATTTTCATGCCACCATCCCAATGGTGAAAATTCCTTTGTGCGAGGCTCCTTTTGCTTCTGCAAGTAGAATTGAAGTTCATCAATATTCCTGCTACTGGTTTGAGTGTTAGAAAATGTAGAAAAAATATTAAAACTATCAAGGTCTTCTTCATCATCCACAGTAGCAGAAGTGTTACATTGCATAGTGGGATTAATATTGCTTACAACACGAGCAGCATCATCACATTCATTTGCATAATAATTATATAGTTGTTGTAAATATTCATTTAGCTTGTTCATAGAAACATATAAAGTTGGGGTTTCAGTTTCTCCAATCTCCATATAAGTATATAAAGCATTCATTAATTGGTGACAATCAGACATTTTAATAGAAGGATTTAAAACTGCACCAATTAAGTAAATCGGAGGAATTGGAAAGAAATATTTTTTGAATTTTGCTTGCATTTTTTCAACAACATCCTTATATTTTTCTTTCTTCTTAAATTCAGATAGTAGAAAAGAAATTTCAGCTATATGTACTAAAGCCATAGTAACAGTGGGGTAATATGCTCCAGAAAACTCAACAGTAGCTGTATAAAATTTATGTAAAAATTTAACAACATCATTAATGACCTCCCAAGTATCACTTGTTAACATACGCCTTGGATCAGTACAATGTGCATTAGCAACTTCAGTTATTGGGAATCTATATTTGTAGCAACATTTTAAAAATATATATGTATAATTCCATCTAGTAACAATTTCGTCTGGCATGAATCTAGGTTTAAGGTTATACTGGATACACTTAGTCTTAAATTCTTTTATTCTAGATTGTCTATTATTTCCTTGAATAACACCAACTGCTCTTCTAACATGAGTAATCTCAACTGAAAATAAATCAAGGCCACTTTTAACAATTAAATTATAAACATGACATGCACACCTAACATGAAAAATATCATCAAGAGGTGGTTGCAAATGCATTTTTAAAATTGAAATTGCGGCATTATTGTTAGAAGCATTATCAAAAGACATACACAATACTTTTTTGTTTAGATTATAAAATTCAACAACTTCAACAATAGTACTACTTATAAACGCAGCAGTATGACTCTGATCTTCATCATATTTAAAAGCGATAATACGTTTTTGCATACAAGTATTATCATCTATCCAATGGCATGTAATTGTCAAATAATCATTTCCATTAACAGCATGGCCAATATCAGAAGTTAGACAAACTCTAGAAGGAAGGTGGCTAAACAAATAACGTATGTATGTTTGATATTGTCCATGAAGTCTAAAGATATCAGCTCTACAAGTACTTCTAGGGATACCTTTAAATAAAGGATTGTAAATCCTTTGAATATACATAATAAGATATGATGAAGAAGCAAAAGAAAAAGGTAGACAACCCAAAGCAATCATTTTTGCTAACTCCTCACGATCCCTCATTTTATCATATTTTAGTAGACCTCCAGTAGTAGGGTTAATAGTTGTTTGATTTGTATCCCCATCAGTGCCCCATTCTATGGGATGGTCAATTCTCATATGTCTACTAAGCGTCCCAGTCCCACCTAAATTTCCTCCAGTCAAATGTTTAAAAGTATCGTTACAAATTTTGCATCTAACTCTATCAGTACCTTCTATTATTTCAAAAAATTTCCAAACCTTACTTCTTTTTCTACGAGTAGAAATCGGAGCCACAGGTGGTCTACCAAGAGTGGTGCCACGACCACCACCCCTTGTACCACTAGCAACTCCAGCACTAGTAGGTGTAGGTGGTATCTCATCTTCTATTCCTATTTCATTATCTTCTATTCCAAAATCTTCTTGTAATTGTTCATAATCTATATCTACATTATCATTAGGCGATGATTCAGAAACATGTGAAAATGATAATGGGTCATTACTATTACTACCAGAAGCTCCAGGACTACCTCTTTTTTTATTTCCACCCCTACCAGTAACTTTTCTACACGCTCTTTTAGCAGCACTAAACATATTGTAAAAATTAAAGTATAAGCTAAAATTAAATATGCAACTAAAATATTAAATAAGAGAAAGAGTTGGAGAGAGTGCACCGAATTCGACAATAAATTGAGCACTTGATTACGCAATTCCGGTGTTACCACGAACAAACGTCAAGCAAGTATTCCAACTTGTAGTTCAAACTTCAAAACCCGAATGATAAAATACGATAAATTAAATTCAACTATTCAAGAAAAGTGAGCCAAATAAAATTAGAAGATGAAATGAAGGAATTAAGACTTGAAGTCTTGATAATTGGAGAATAAGAGAATGAGAGAAATTAAGATAGAGAAATGAGATTTGAGTGAGAAATGAAGAAGAGAGGGGGTGTATTTATAGTTTTACGTAAGGTTATTTTTGTAAAATCAAAAATGGTTAAAAAATAAATTAAAAATGGCTATTTGGGCAATATACCCGTTGGCCAACGGATCAGTCAAATTTCTGACCGTTGCCAACGGTCAGTGGGTCCCAGAATTGTCATAAATAAAAAAAAAAATTAAAAAAAAAAAATTTAGCCGTTGAACCGGGCCGGTCCGGGCCGGTTTAACCGGTATTGAACACTGTTCATCCGGACCGGTCTTAGCGGGTCCGGTTACCCGTTAGAAAAAAATAAACGGAACCAACCCCTTAAACCCCCCAACCCAGCCCACCCGGCCCCATAAGAACCGGGCCGGTCCGGTTCCGGGTTATACCGGTCTGGGCCGGTCCGGAACGGGTCGGACCCGGCCCGTTTAACACCCTTACATAAAGGTATTGAGTAGTACAAGCTAATATACCAATGACATCCGTATTATTATTATAAAACTAGTATGGTATAGCGCGGTAAACAATAATTAGAAAAGAATAGTATAAAGAGAAATAGCTGCTGGTTAACGTAAAGATATTTTGTAGGTGTTAGATTTAAATTTTACTCAAAATTTATCGCAACATAGTAGTAAGATGTATTTTATTATCATATGAAGTAAGATAACATAATTATTTAACGTTCAACCACATTAAGAAAATGGCATAAAGAATGAGAATATGTATTCTAGTGATTACAAACGATAATAATGTTTGTAATGTACGATGCAAAATTTATAAATACATAAAACCTTTATAGGAGACCTTTGTGTCAAACTTTCAACTCAAATTTGTAGATGACATGCAAAGAAAATGAAGCCGTTTACAAATTATTGTTATATTTTTATTTAAAAACTATTGTTATATATCAGAAACATAAATATGTAAGTTAATTTGAATTATTAAAAAAAGTTTTAGTTTATTTTATATTTTATTTTATATAGGTATAATGTAATGCAACTATAATTCAGAAGAATTAATTTTTGTAAGTAGTTCATCAAAGTTTAGTCGTCATTCAAATTTGATTTTAAATTAGGCGAATCAGATTATAAATATTACTATACAGGAGAATTATATATAATTAACTAAATAGCGTAAAGTAATGTTTTTGGAAATATTTTAATATTCCTGAATAATTTTTATCCTATTAAGCGTGCGTTATTTGAAGGAATAAAGTAGTGTTATTCCATTATGTTTTGAATTTAATATTAGACTCTTAAGAATCAAATATAATAAATTGATAGCTAATGCTGCAAACAAAAACCAAACTTTCATCAATTATAAATTTAAAGGTAGTTGTACAGACGATTTTCCCACTCAGCTTCAAATTTAACAACATATTTTCATCAATTCTATACATGAATATACTACATTTTATGTGAAAATATTATTGGGATGGTTAGGTTGGATATTTGTGTATTAAAAAATATTGCTGAATTTGGTAAATGAAAATGGAAAATTCTGTACTATAGGGACTGTACGTGGGAGTTCTTAAGTTTTGAAAACAAATATAGATTGCAATTAAATTGTACATGTTAATATATTAAATCTAGGACAGTGAAGGATCTTGAGGGTAAGAAAAAATGAACCTGAAATAGAAGCAGATCGTTACTACAGCTTACTTCTTTCAGTTGGATTTTTAAGAATCACAAGAACAATCATAGTAAAGCTAATGTTGTCTATATATAATGGGTATGGTAACTGCTGAGAAGTTGTGAAATGTAAAGTAGTGGGGAGTTGTGAAGTAGTGGGGATGAAAATGAAGATTGTGGATGGTAGTGGTATATCATGTGTTAAAAATGGAGATTCAACCAACTGCTTCTTAAACATGTGAAACTAAAACTGTAACTATTGCAAACAATTTGAAACGATTACATCAAATCGATGACTTTTAAATGCAAAGGCTACACATTCCTAATATTTGAGTATAACTCAAAAAAAATCGTCCAGCTATTATAAAAATAGCTTTATGTATACTTGTTCTGCTATGACTGAACATTAACAGCGACAGTGAAATGTTCTGCTATGACTGAATATTATACTAACTTAACAGTCATGAAATTTAAACTAAAAGAAATTGCAACAATTGATGCCTATGTGTGTTACCTCATTTGTCGTCCCATAACTATATTCATTGATAGTGTTGTTGCAGGGAAGAATAGTAGGCCACAGTTTTGATGCAGCTTGAACATAAAGGGTTTGAGTCTGTGTAGAGGTGTTAAATTTTCGGCATGTTGATCTCACTCGTAATTAGTAGTTTAATAATGTCATCTCATAATAATGCGGCTACAGGATCTATTAAATTGATGTACAGAAAGGTAAGATCAGTAAAAACTAAATTTTTGTGTTTGGGGATATGAGGAAATATCTGGGAATGCATCAATATGTTTAAGATTGAAATATATTCATCATTGACACATCAGTGATACTTCCTTGAATTAACTAACGATGAGTTATAATTTTCCTTTACTCATTCTTCTGTTAGGTATATGAGTGTTAAAAACCACCTGTAATTACATTAGTTAGCTTAGGATGTGCAGAGTAATCATTTGCTGTGTTAAGGGATTTACATTTCCTGTTGCTGCGTGCACCATTTTGTTTATCAGCAGACTACAACCAATTGTACTACCAGTACAAATAGATATGTTTAGTGAGATGTTGTATTGAATTTTGCTATAACAACATATACATCATGTTTGTTTACTACCACAACATTTGCAAGTTAAATCGTTTGCATATCGTTCAATGTGTTATATTTTTAATAGTTCATGTATATATTCAGAGTCTATATATACTATTTGCTTATATGGTTGAAACTGTAACACATTCATTGGTAAAACTATTATGATGTATTAGGTAAATCCTCAGATTCTGAAGCAACAGCAGTTAAAGCTTCTGCCAAGGGGTGTATTTTCACAGTTCAAATGTCATATTTGAGAGGAATCTGGGAAGGAGAATTTATCATACAAAGGCTTCTCTATTTTGAAAGCATCGTCCCTGTTGTCTGCACATGCTGCACAGGCAGTTGCTATTTGCCTGCAATATGTAAAATTACAATGTATTAAAAGTGATTTATCTCATAAAATAATTGTAGGAAGGAGCAGAAAAAATAAGCATAAATTACAGCTATGCATCTCTTCCAGTGATTTAATATCTTCTGCTTTCATACGAATGAAAGATATATAAATAGGAAAACATCCAAACAACTTACACTATCAATCCAGTTAAGGCTGGATGTAAGTACTCTTCTTTCTTGTATAAAAAGAACAGATATGTTTCAGCTAGAGAAATATGTAATTCAATGATAAGTTAAGTCGCATGTGGTATGTGTCGTTTAATTACAGGATAACATACTGTGAGCTTTACTACCATGATAGCAGATAGCATACAAAAAATTAAAGGATTATCGAGTTACACTGAAGAACTACACCAAAGTCTTGCTATAGTACTTGCACAATCTTCTTTCTAAATAATCTAAACCAAGCAAAAGACTATGATGATAAATACCAAACAATGTATGTTCTGAAAAGCAAATGTGCTATTAAGAGGGTATGTAACATAATTTTAAAGATAAACCAGCAAAGGCAATGTACCTCCATTGCCTTCTTTTCCTTTTCAGGTCATCCTCGCACATAATAAGCAGCATCTCACTGAAAGAAAATTCAGACCATTAGATATATTAAATGTCTACGAATCAATATAACACTTACTTTACTTCTGAGATCAATTTCAACATGTTAGTCTCCATATGGAAAAGGATTTAACATACTGATACACTGCCTCTTTCCTTCGTATGCAAGGTTATACCCAAAATACCATCTCTACTCATCCGAAGTAACGGTAAGGTCTGCATTCATAGTACCTTCCAAAATCTCACACTGGGCAACTGATCCACTTTACAGTCTAAAGGTATTTGTATAGTATGACTAATTTGAAAAAATAAGATTTGTCACACTACTATATGAATGATTGTCATAATGATTTACTTGTAAGTCTTAGAAGTAACCTAATTTTCATAAAGTGATAGATGGTAATACAAACTTATGGAAATGGCTCCTTTTGGTTACATCAAACTACAGGTTTTAGAAGGGTGTTGGTCTATACCTCTTTAAGCAATGGAATCTGATATATTCACTCCAAAATTATCAGAATTTAATATTTGCACGAACAAATAGACAATTTGAAGATGAATAACAACCAACCAAGAACAAACAGATGCCTGTAATAGTTTATGTAAGCAATCATTTTCTCAGCATAATCAAATCCAGGATTACCTACCAATGACACATACCCAAAAAACCAAAACAGCATGCATAAGCCTTAAGTGTTCTTCTATCTAAACATATGTTAATAATGAAGACTTCAAAATAATTAAGCCGTTAGATGTATATTCAAAAAGCAGTAGCTAAATTTTTTTTTCAAGTTTTGTTAAAAGGGAATGTTAAACAGAATGCAAACGAAACTGTGCGCTTGAACTCCATCAACTACCTATGGAATTAAGAGATCAAATTTAGGCCTTCATAAAACCACTAAAATACTATGTGTAAATGGTATGTAAAGTGTATAACACTATATCGGATGTCTGCATTTTAATTGCATCACTATACTTGAGAATGTAAAATAGACGCAATATAGTATGGTGAACTGTTTCCGACGTTACACAAGTCTTTCAAGGGTATTCCACAGCAGATAAGTGTGAAGAAACTGAAGTGGAGTGTTACCTTGTCATAATTTCCCGTGGTTTAGGCGTCATTGTTAGAGACATTGCAATCGACGTATTGATCGGCATAGTAATGCATAGGCTTCATACATGTACACTTAATTATGTCATTGCTGTTGTGGAAATAAAAATTGAAGGAAGCAGAAGTCTTTATTATAAGTTCTACCTGCACTACTACCATTAAAAGTAACATTTTCTAATAATATAACAAAAATTGCTACCAAATGACATTGTTGAATTCCAAGTATGTTTCCGTCATATGATAGACTATTACTAACTTTGACCGCATTTTCTGCAAACACAAACGGGTTATTAGCAATAATATAATCAATTTGATGTCAAACAAATATTAAATGGGTAAAAGAAATAAAATCATACAACTAAAACATACCTAATGAAGTTGTTAACTATTGTTTGTGGAATTTATTTACAATATGGTTTAGCAAAGAGAGAAGCATCAGAACATAAAATTTTCCCAATTGTATTGATGTTTCCTTTCATTCTCCAAGTAAATTACGGAAAACCTCTTTATAAACTACATTTATCGCTGAATTTGATATTTCTCCATCATTGTCATACACCAAAATCTTTAATCCCTTTCTGTTTGTAACCCGTGATAAAGCAACGTAAAGCTGTCCATGTGTGAAGACTGGCTTTCTCAGATATAACCCAACATGAGATAACGATTGTCTTTGACTTTTGTTTATCGTCATTGCAAACGATACAACAATGGAAAATTGTCTTCGTTGGAATTTGAAAGGTATTCTTGCGTCAGATGGAGTTAATGACATTCTCGGAATAAAGACCTTTTCGCCAGCCATATTTCCCGATAAAATTTTTGCCTCAATAACTCGATCTCCCAGTCTAGTGATGATTAATCTTGTTCCATTACAAAGACCTGAAGATGGGTCTATATTTCTCAATGACATCACAGGGACACCAACCTTCAAAGTGATAACATGATTTGGAATTCCAGAATACTTAATAGTGTTTAGAAATTCAGGTGTATGTACATGTTCCAAACCTGTACAAGCATCGTCTGACATACAAATTGTATCGGAACTAAGAAAACTTTTTGGTTGACTATTGTTTACCGAAACCATGTATTCATTGATTGATTCAACCATGTCAAGAGTGGGAGCAAGAATTCCTCTTTTTTGCAGGTATGATATATCACTGCAATGAGTTAAAAAATCCGGATATGTACTTTCCACAATAGCTGAAATTGGATCGTTGCAATTGTTGATGATAAGATCACCAGGGATGTGAACTTTATCGATACCATCAATTGAATTTTCAATAGTACCATCACCTATTGCTAAAATCCATTCAGAAAATTCTTTTAGCTCATTAAGCTGTGAAGCTTCTTGATTTCCTTCCAACCTCATATTTTTTGTTAGCTTTAATACTTCACAATTATTCCACAAATATGAAGAATTAAGGGTAGCATTAACAATATCTTGTCTAGTACCTTTAGGAATGACTAGAAGTATTTGTCTAAAGTCACCACCAAGAACAACAGTTTTTCCTCCAAATGGACGCTCCAAATTAGATGGATGTTGAAATCTAAGAATATCTCTAAGAGTTCTGTCTAGAGCTTCAAAACAATATCTGTGCATCATTGGTACTTCATCCCAAATAATTAACTTTGTCTTCATAAATAATTTTGATAAAGGAGTACCTTGTTTGATATTACATGTTGAATCTTCAGTTGCATTGAGTGGGATTGCAAATCTAGAATGAGCAGTCCGACCTCCTGATAATAAAAGAGAAGCAATGCCACTTGATGCAACTGTTAAAATAATATCTCCTTTACATCTTATGGCAGATGACAATGTCCTCCAAATAAATGTCTTCCCAGACCCTCCATGACCATATAAAAAGAAAAATCCACCTTTATCCTCATTAACTGATTTGATAATTTTGTCATAGACTAATTTTTACTCACTTGTCAATTTCTCAAATAATTGCTCATGTTCCCTAGATAAAGAGCACCTATTATAACGCAATTCTTCACAAATTAGTCTATTGGTATTGTCAATTTCTTCTTCATTGCAAACCGGTATTGGCATGGTTGGAAAATCGTATAATGTTCTGCCGCAACCTTTCAACACATTTTTCAACTTTTGTAGACAACGATTCTTTATTTCATCGTTTGATATGGCAGCATCTAAAAAACCAAAATTATGTAATTAAGTAATTAATTGTAGACATACATAGTTGTTACAAGTGATATAAAGATATGAGCAAAATGAATTTTTATAAATAGAAAAAGAAAAATTAATGTTATTTTACTTCATTAGAAGGAATTATAGAATATGTTTCGATAAAAAATATTTTAATAAGTAGTAACTCATAAATGACAAGATTAAATGCTAATTGTGGAATATAGTAACATTTAATTTTGCATGACAAAATAAATATTTAAATTTAGTTTAAATTTTATACTATTAAAATATTATGAAGAAAGACAAATTGTATACCTGGATTATCCAAGATTCTTCTTTCTTCATGTAAAATATCATCTGACAATAAAATCCATGTTGCATCCCAAACACATTCTGGTCGTGACATTGAATTGGATAATAGTAACATACCAAATAATTGCCTTAAATATGATGGCATTCCCCATTGACTTGCCTCCTTTATGGCATCTATGTACTCTTTGTCATCATCTAATAAACCAAGTGCATAACATGCATCTCTAAAAGTTAAGTGTTCTTGATTGTTAATTCTTCGTAAATCCTCATAACACTTAGGTCCTTTAATGACATTCAACAACATGCGTAGGTAACATTGCTCTCCACTTCCAGGGGGTACAAAGAATATTCTCCCTATTGAAAATGTAGAATTTCTTCTCCTTTCCCATTTTTTTTGTTTTTTATTCCACACAAACTTAAGAGGAAATTCTGCATAAGTTAATTCTCTTGCTTCTTCATATGTATTATTTGCCTCAAACCACTTTAAAAACTTTGTTTCCTTTACACTTGGTCTGTTGGCAACATCATCAATTGGATCATCATCAGAGAAAACAACTGTTTGTTCATTTGGTAGATGAAAGGAAAGTCTTTCTACAGAAGGTTCTCTATGCTGAATTGGAAATTTAAAAATTCTCCAAGCAGCTTCACACGGTGATATGTATCGGCAATCATAATACATTTTTATTTCATCAATAGCCGATGAGTCTTCCTCATGAACACTCTGGGAAAAAGCTGTTGTAACACGATCATGACCCTTATTAACGTACTTAAATAAGTACTTGATTGACCGAGTTTGATTGCACCATTCAACATTTATATGTGCACCGTACTTCAACAATAAATATCTATTGTGTGGTACAACATACCTGTTATCCAATTCAATTCCTTCTTTTTGCATATTTCGACCATTGTCACTTCTTTTATATACAGGATATCCATCTTCATCCATTGTGGTATTTTCTACAAACTTCTTTGGAAAGTGTTTTGTACATCTACCATTACGCATGCAAGGAGGATTTTCTAGCAGAACCGCACGGGCCATGCATCATAAAATTCTTCACAGTCATATAATAATACGGATCGACTGACTCATCTGGTATCTCTGCTGAAATTATTTGATCTATATCTCCAATATTTGGATATTTATTATGAAGAAATACCAATATGTGTGCATGAGGCAACCCACGTTTTTGGAATTCTATAGTATAGATCACTGAAAAAAATACAAATTACCATTAGTAGTAATTAGTTGTTATTTATATGTTATGTGAAATTGTTTAGTAAATTATGTTACAAATATAAGAAGAATTTATTTAAAAATATTAAATATATACCTGATTTAACTGATCCAAAGATTTGTTTCTCTTTCAAATCCTTTATTAAACTATCCAATTTGATTTTGAACACCCTAGATAAAATATCTGGACGATCTTCTGGTTGCAACCCTTTCTTTTTAACAAATCTTGTTATTTCAGGCCATTTTGGGTTGCAAGTAAATGTTATGAATAGATTTGGATATCCAGCCCACTTGCAGATTGCCATTGTATCTTGATAATTTTGAATCATGTATCTTGCACCGCCTGTGAAGCTAGATGAAAGAATGACTCTTTTACCTTGAGAAGAAGGATTAATCTCTCCATTTAAAAC